>VYZQ01031167.1:0-12234 GCA_013400655.1 Mystacornis crossleyi | reverse complement strand
GAAGTTAAATTTAGGGTACAGGAAGTATCTCCTCATGTCTCTTTCCATTGTTGCTGTAACAAACTGGAATATGAGGAAATGCACGTACTAAGTAACAATCACAACAATCTTTAATTCATAGAAGTTCAGCATCAGCCTGCTCAGACTTTTCAGTGGAGAATAAAATAGTTAGATATTTGCCACCCTAATCACTACATCTGATTAGATATTTATCTCCATCCTGCCCAAGGGATATCTTCTCAGAGTGCACACAGAAAGCGGGAACCAGAGCACTGAAAGGGTGTCTCACACACCTCAGTTTCAGTTCCTCCACATCCCTGAAGAGCTCTTATTTAGCATCTAGAAGTCTACAAAGCAATTCAAAGCACTTTTTCTGTATGAACAATGCAGTGCCAAAAACTACTGCACTTACAGAGCGCATATCTTTGCAGCTTCCTGGAGGCTGGGATTGGACAGCACAGAATTTCTGGACCCAGTTTGTGTATTCCTCATGTTTTAAAATGGCAATTTTTCAGGATTTTGTGCAGTCATATGTGGTTAAAAATGCTGAATACCTTACCTTATTTAATCCCTGGTACTGAAAAGTAAAATTGAGTTGTGTGAAAGGTGTAGTTGCACTAGGAGCTTAATTTTAGACCTTTTATTTGAATTTACAGTTAAATCCTGATCTAACAATCTCCATTCTGTAAGAGGCAGAAAAGCATAGGATTGTAGAATCATAGAATGATTTCGTTTGGAGGAGATCTTAAAGATCCTCAGTTCCAAATCCTCTGCCATGGGCAGGGACACCTTCCACCAGAGCAGGTTGCTCAAAGTCCAATCCAGACCAGCCTTGAACACTCCAGGGATGAGCATCTGCAACTTCTCTGTAGAAAATACTGATTCTAATCCAGCAGGTCACTTGAGAACACGTATTTTGCTATACAGTTCCATTGGCTCTAATGCAATCCCAGAACTTAACGTTAAGTACATGTCCCAGGACTTCACGGAGCTGGGGCACAAAGTTTCAGAATCTTGCTGTTTTTACCCTGCCAAATGAATCCCTTTCTAACACTTTCTATTTGAAAAGAAAGAGGAAACAAATCTCAGCTGTAATTTATGTGAGCTTCCCTATATACGTAGGTTGTGTGCTAAGTCTTCTCATTAATTTTATCATTAAAACTTTTTAAAACAATAATTAGAGAATTTTCAAATATGGAGAAAATTTCAAATAACTGAAATCGAAGTAAGCTAAGCTGTCATTAAGTTTAAAGCAATTGTCATCTAAAAGTGGCCTGTTCCATTTTTATATTGCCACCATGTAGTAAAATGTGCTCTTTTTGAGAATGCTATCAACTTCAGAAAATATTACAAAATGTGCCTCCCTAGAAGAAAAAAACCAATGAATAAAATGTAAGCACAAAATGTCAGAAACTAGTTTTCTGAGTATTGAGAAGCAGGATAATAAATCTTAAGATTCAGTAATACATCTATTTAGTAACAGAGATGAATATATGATTGTAAGATAAGTCTTGTAATATGCTAGTAAACACTGAATGACTTACTATTTAATGAAGTTTACATTTAATATAGAAAAAAAGCACTTCTCTTTCTCCTTCATGGAACACAGTTTGCATCATTTATGGAAGTGGCTTTTGTCTTATAGTACCAAAAAAAGTTTTATCAATTCCAAGGCTGACCACCTGCCTACTTTTAGTTTGAGGATTAAATGTTTATCATTAACAGTTTTTTAAGTTGGAATACACTAATTTTTGTTCTGTGCTTTAATGTACTTGCTTGATATGTCCACTGCATAACAAATGATTAAATGAAAAGCATATTTATTACCTTCCTCAACAGCAGCATGCACAGGGTTTGATGATTTTTGGTTTTTCTAGGTGGTACTGACAAAACCTTGTGAACTCCTACTTCTTTCTTTTGCTCCATAATAAGGGCAGGCTGGCCAGAATATTTAAATAGAATATAGCTACTTGATTTAGTCTGGATGTTGAGTACTTCCATTTGCTCTTCCCAGGATTATAAATTAAATAACTTCTTAGTTTTTTAACTAATAATTCTTATTTGCTCCTCAGTTTCTCCCCCTTTTTCCTTCTCTGTATCACTTGGCCACAACAGATAGACTGCCTTCTCGCTTGATTTCACTGATCCCCACCTGGATACAGCACTGGCTGCCTTTACAAAACATCAGTTCTCTCCAATATGAAGAGGAAGAGAGATGTGGAGATGAGAATTTTGTCACTTTACTCTAAAAGGTTTTTTTTTTTAATGATAAAGCTTGACATGGGATTTTCTCTTCTCATTTCCTTCTAATTCCGGTGCACCTGTGGTACCAACCATTCCCAAATTTCTCATTTCCCAGTCAGCGTTTCTTCGCCTTTTTTTTTTTTCATACTGTCCCTGATACATGAAAGAATGTTCTTGAAAAAAGAAACCATAGAACAACCCCCACAAAAACCAAATGCTTGTTTTGTGCTTCGTCCTTAAATACTCCTTTGCCAAAATATACAGCTAGGATCTTGAAAACTTTCTGATGTCCTGAAGACTGCCTCTTCTGCTAACCATCATCTTCTCAGGATTGCCTCCCTTGTCTTGAGACCCCTGTCTCAAGTGGATATCATGATTCCCTATTTCATGAACTGAATAGAGGCTGTAAGCCTTATTCTATCAACAGAAATGGGAGCAGTCTGCAAAAATAAACTTGCGAGCTGCTGATTTTAAATTCTAAATTTTGAGGACAATTTACCTTCTGTGTACATTATCATACACTGTGATATCTCTTTGCCACCTTCCTTTAACTTCGGTGCCATTTTTTAAATGAGCGACTGTGATCACTAACGAGGATAATTTTATAACTGCTGTGAATAAGCAAGCATATGCCTAAGCTATCTAGCCGACATATGACAAAATTCTGAGGGACCAAGTAGCATATAATTCTAAAAAAAATCCCTGTGGATTCTTGCTGGTGCAAAATCTGGGACTTGTGCCAGTGCTGTACCACCACTAGGCATTTCTTGAGCAGAAGCAGAACTGCCTGGACAGTTCAGTGTCCCCTGACTGGGAGCACGTACACAGCCCCATGTAGTCCTACTTGCACAAGGAAGGGTAGGATGTCCCTTTGATAAATTGTGTCCATCAAAGAGATTGTGAAGCTATGTAATATCCCTTATCTAGCCAACCACTAGCAGAGGAGGTGCAGTTGAAGGAAGTGGCTCATGGCTTGGATGTATCATTACATCCTGATGAGGAAGTTAGGAGCAAACCAGAATGGCTCTTGATCTGCCATGAGGGAGAGAGCACACCGCGGTCAGTGACTGGTCACCTCAGCTTCCTGAAGTGAGGGTGGCTCCTCTCCAGCCTTGCACTAATCATAGCTTGAACACGCAGAGAAAACAAGGGTCCACTGGGAACAACTCTGGTCTACTTGGGTCTTGTAAATAATCCTGCAGAAATTTCATTTGTTTCATCTGCTCAAGGAAATGTGGCACATATCTATCTGAATAGTATTGGTATCAGAAAATCCCTGAAATGTTAATTGAACCTATTGCTGGACGATATTTTTATACATTTAATTTCTCTTTAATTTCACAACAGAAGAACAGAAGAGGGAGAGAAGAACTAAAAAAATTTCGCACTGATGTAAACAAACATAAATATTACTGGATAAAAATAACGTTTCAAAATCAGTTTTATATCTTTAATTGTTATCAGCTTGTATGGCCAAAATTCTGCTCTGTTGGTGGCACAATTAATCCAAATTATGTTATGATGTGATACTACACCAGACTTTTCCTGTTTACAAAGCTGTGGCCGTTACTTCCAATTTTAACATTACATCTAAGCTGGCTGTTCCAAATGAAATTTCAAAATTGCTATAAATAACCCTTGTGAAATGAGTTTAGTAAGCTGATGACCTTCTGCGAAAGTCACTCTGACACAAATCATTTTGAATTTATTCCATTCATCTCCTTGCCTGACTTTTTATTATGCTTTTATTCAAATATACTGTCTTGTCTACCTATATTGTCAGTTTCATAAAATTGCTTGAACCAAATACATGAAACCACCAACGACATGCAAATATTGTAAGATAAAATTTTTCTAATTAAATTTTTTCAACATAAAAAATTAATATATTCTTCAGTTACAGAAGGACTACATAAATAAGAGTATGACTTAATGAAATCAGTGAACTAATTATGCCATATTTTAAAATGAAAAATCCAGATTTGGTACTGAAAATCATTGATACCAAAACCAAACGCAAGTTCCAGACCGACTGAAACCTTCCTTTACTCCTACTGAAAATTATATACAGACATAACACACTATATAAAGATGTATTATTATAAACATTATTTTTTGTTCTACATCTTCAAAATAAGTGCACAGCTTAGATCTGCAGTTTCTAGGACTTCACGTGAAAAGACAGAAAAGACAGCACAACCACCCTATATGTGAAAATTCACAGGGGCTAAAGATACATTTTGATAGGTTATGAGACCTGGGCTACACTGAAATGCTATGCCTAAGGATTCCAGCTTTCCTGCATTCTAACTCACTTTATCCTATTTTTGAGACAAGTGTTTTTAAATGCTTCATCAGAGTCATGTGATTCTATTTTCCTGTAAGCTTCCTCTACTCACACATCCTCCAGGATAATTGCATTTTGTCTCTGACAAAAGAGGCTGCACATCACTTCCTTCCTACCTGGGGGTTTAGTCCAAGACCTTCCAAGGAAGCAACATTCTCAACTCTCACCCAGAGAGGACACAAAGTAGTGCAGTAAGACTGAAGGAAAAGAGGCTCCTCCTGTCAAGGGTCACAGGGCTTTGCCTAGCAGGAAACAGACACTATGCATGTGACATCCTGCAGGATTTATTTGATATGTGGGGAGGCTGAGAGCCCACACTGCATCAGTGGAAATGTAGGGACAAGTTTCCTCAAACAAATGTGTATCACCCCAGTCATATGTATTTATCGTGCCCTAAGTCTACAGGTATATCCAGCCTCTCCTAAAGCACCAAAGTATAAAGATTTGTTTTGAAATTATCTAATTAGAAAATTTTGTCTGGAGAGCATATTGCAATTTTCTCTGCCTTTCTTCCTTCGTATATTTAAAGTGTTCTTTGCAGAAGAAGCAGTGAGTTTAATTTTTTATGCAGGTTGATTACAGAATATTTATGAAGACAAATCAATACATGGATGAGTGGGATTGGAACATGAATGTCTCATTTATTTATGGGAACCCTTGAATGTTGTGTACATTAGAGATAGACAATACCTGCTGGCAGGCTGAGATTTGTCATCCATATCAAAGCAGGCTTTTGTCATCTAAGTACCTCTTTTATCTGCTCTTGCCATGGGTAAAGGATGGGGTGATCTGGTCTCCTGATATGGTGAAGCTGTTTCTCACTTTCTTTTGCTAACGAGAAGGAAATAAAGGTCTCTGGAAAAGACCTTTAAGGTCATCAAATCCAACTGTCAGCATAGCACCACCACCATGTTCACCATTAAACCATGTCCTCAAGTGCCATATTCACAAGCTTTATGAACACTTCTAGGGATAACTCCACCACTTCCCTGAGAAGTATTTTCCAATGCCTTACAAACCTTTCTGTGAAAAAAAAAATTTCCTGATATCTAATTTAAACCTCCCCTCTTGCATCTTAAGGCCACTTCCTTTTTGCCTCTCACTTGTTACCTGGGAGAAGACACTGACCCTCACCTGGCCACAGCCTCCTTTCAGGCAGTTGTGGAGAGTGGTAAGGTCACCCCTGAGTCTCCTTTTCTCCAGGCTGAACAACCCCAACTCCCTCACCTGCTCCTCACAGAACTTGTGCTCCAGACCCTTCCCCAGCTCCGCTGGCCTTCTCCAGACTAGCTCCAGCACCTCAACGTCTTTCTTGAAGTGAGAGGCTCAAAAATGGACATAGGATTTGATGTGTGGAAAAAGAACTCATCAGTAAAAAATTCCACTAAACTCACCGCAGAGAAATTCCCAGGCTCATTCTCTTTTGCTTCTTCACTTTCTTCTGCATTGGAAACAGACACCTACTTAAGGAGACTTTATCAAAGAAACCACTGCACATTTTTGATAACTAAAATACGTGGAGAATTACTCCCTTCAACTCAACAACTCCCCATTACTATCACCTGTCAATGGGGAGTCTAGATCAATTCCTGATGAAAAGTTACTCTCTTTGCTGCTCTCCAAGTTGTTTTTACTGAATGGCTAGTGTGGCTGTAGGAGATGAAAATCTTTGGAAATGGGAATTTCACAAATTACAGAGAAACACATTAAAAGACAGAAAGGAAAGTTAAGAAAACATTAAGTCATGAGATGCCACACACAGAATGGTCAGCCCTAACATTGTACCATTTCATACACACATCATGAGATAAAGCACAGTTAAGGATTCAGAGAAATACTACACCTCCTTTGTAGATTTCCTCTGTTACCAAGATTTAAAGACTGCTTTCATTTCTTACACAGAATTTTTGAAGACAACTACTATTTTCTTGGTTCAACTATCTCCTTGAAAGGCTAAGAGGAGGGATGGTAAAGAGTGAATGTTAGAAATAACCAAAAGCAGGCAGCACGCTTGGGTGCTGGACACACAGCCCATACCCTTGTTAGAATATCCTGCTGAAGCAAAACACAGCAATAAACACAGTCCTGAAAAGTAATAGAACATGATGTTTTCTGAGCAGCTCCAGCAACTTAAAAGAGATAAAGTAGGCATTTTTAGTAGTGGACAGTTCCACTTCATCCTTAACTAATAGAAATTGGGATAAATCTATTTACTTCAAAACAACTAAATCCACTTGCACTGGCTTAAAATATAGTTTATTGATTTTTTCCTCTTTTGTCTGAACAGAAGTAATTTTAGATGAAGGAAACTAGTTGATTTTTAGCAAAATTGCCATAAGAAAACAATGTAAACCTGGTTAACGTCTTCATAAAACCACTTCGAAAAGTCCATTTCTCATGGAATTTAAGGTTTTTCAGAACTTTACCTTCTGATTTCATTAGTGTTACAATGAACAACAGCTGTGACTTTAGTCAGTCTCAGTAAGTGTCTTTTTTAATGATTAAGTTATTTGATTTCATTTTTTCACAAAAACAAGGCCTTTCCTAAAAATTAAAATTGCTATTTCTAGGTTATGTTTTGTTCCAGCCTAATGGGAAAGATGAAAAGAAAGCAAATAACAATACTGGCTGTTAATGGAAAGTAGAAACTGAAAGAGTTCTTTCCATTCTATCAAGTATTATTATTCTGTCTAGAAAATTTAGGATTCTAGTGTGGGAAATGCTACAGACAATAATTAGAATCAATACTGTATTTTACAATTACCTCAGTGCCAGTGCAAGTTGCCAGTAATCGTCACTGTGCAGATTCTTACGTTGTGGCACATTTCAGTATCTCAGAAGTCATGTTTAAAAATTGGCACATCAAACAGAACAGAAATATGAGCTACTTCATAGTGTGCAGACAGAAAAATTGCATTACTTTGGAAGGAACTTTTAAAAAATGAGAAAGGAACTGAGCCATTATACTAAATAAACTATCACTAACAAATTTCCAGAATGAGGATGAGTTTACGATTCAAAAGATTTTTTGAAAAGAGACAGAAATTCTTAGTGATCTTATGCAGACCAGTGCTTTGTTCTGAAGTTCTTCCCTTGAGACCAAGGGAGGGGGGTCACTGTAAAGCGACTTTATGACCCCTGTGAAACAATGAAAAAATACAGATGTTCAGAATGTTTACCCACAAATGAAACTGGCAGCATGAAAATGACCAAGTCAGACATTTTGTGCTCATTTTTGTGCATACAATCACACTCATATTAGTTCACAGATGGGATTAAAGAAGAATGAGCACAGTTTTCCCTAATCTCCCTGTATTACAAACATTATATTTCTCTGCCTTATCCCTGCTCAGAGCACAGGATAACTTGCCCTTCTGTGACATATAGCTTGTACATATTAAAATACATGCCAGAAAAGCAGCCTGTGCTTGAAGATAACACAAAATGAAATAATTTATCACTTCACTTTGGAAACTCTGCTCCAGTGATTAAATGTTCTCACTGTTTAAAACATGAGTTTAATGTTTAAAAATGTGTCTGTCATCAGTTTATGTGGGTTCACTTCCAGCCACTGTTTTCTCTTATGTTGTTCTCCTGTTTTGTTGGTGGTTGATGCACAGGGCAGGGACACCAGTTGCTCAAAGCCCCACCCGACCTGGCCTTTTCAGGGCCGGGACATCCACAACTTCTCTGGGGAATCTGTTGCAGTGCCTCAGCAACCTCACAGTAAAGAATTTCTTCCTAATGTCTAATCTAAACCTGTTTTCTTTCAGTTTAAAGCCATTGTGCCTTTTCCTACATCTAGATACCCTCAAAAAAATATCCCTCTGCAGCCTTCTTGTAGGCTCCCTTTAGGTACTAGAAGCCTGCCGTAAGGTGTCCCTGAAGACTTCTTTCTCCAGACTGAGCAATCCCAACTCTCTCAGCCTGTCTTCATAGGAGATAATTATCTTTTTGATGGCCTTTTGCTGGGATCATTCCAACAGATCTGTGTCATTCCTGTGCTGGGACTCCAGAGCTGGATGCAGCACTGCAGGTGGGGTCTCACCAGAGCAGAGCAGAGGGGCAGAATCCCCTCCCTGGCCCTGCTGCCCATGGGGCTCTGGATGCAGCCCAGGACACATTTGGCTCTCTGGGCTGTGAGTGCACATGGCTGGGTCATGTTGTTATTTTCACCCAGCAGAACACCCAGGTCCTTCTTGGCAGAGCTGTCCCAGTCCCTTCATTCCCCAGGCTATATTGATACCATGGTTTGCCCTGACCCAGGTGCATCACCTTGCACTTGGTCTTATTATACCTCAGGTGGCTCCATGGGCCCACTTCTTGAGCTGGTCCAGGTCCCTCTGGATGGCATCATGTCTTTTTAGGAGGGTCAACAGCACCACTCAGCCCACTGTCATTGGCAAACTCGCTGAGGATGCTCTCGATCCCTTTGTCTATGCCATTGATGAAGACATTAAATAACACTAGGTCCCAGTACAGACCCCCGAGAGGTATCACTTGTCACCAGTATCTATCAGAACACTGAGCTGTCCCCCACTGCCCTCTGGATATGACTGTCCAATCACTTCCTTATCCATTGAACAGGCCACTCAATTTTAACAAAATGTAAATTTTGATGGGACTTTGTCAGCGTCTTGTTGAAAGCTCCTACAGATATCATGACAACAAGATACCAAGAATCCGATAGACCGTAAGAGAAAAGCACCCAGAATAAGCTGAACTGCCAGTAGGTACCAAGGGTATCCACAGGCCAAAGCTATTGGAAGCCAGAAAGTCACAACAGAACTTGTTGAACTCTATCTGTCTGGAACTTCTCTGGGGAGAAAGGAGAAGAATGAGGAAATGCTGAAAGGGTGAGACAAGTATCACTGTAATAGCAGCAGTTATAAAGACTAAATTATTTTGAAATTTAAGGTAAAGCCTAAAATATTTTCTTTTTTTATGATTCTGATGAAAAAGAAGACAAATTCTGTATTTTCATTGGTTCATGTTTATATTTGCAAGACTATTACATTAATGGTCCTAGAATTGATAGCATGGTTCAAGAGGGAAAAACCAAAGCATTGTCTGCTATGGTGATTCTCCTGAGCAGGTAGGAGTCAATTTTGTATTCTACATTGAAGCTAATCATAGCCCACATACTGTTTAATCAACAGTCACGGCAAGCTTGAGGGGAATTAAAGAGCAATGCAATCATTGTGCTTCATAGTATGAATAGCATTTGATGACGCATTGCAGAAACAGCCAGAAATAACATGGGAAAGGATGTTTCACAGAACAGATTGTACCACGAGCTCCAGCTAGCAAGCTTAGGAGGTTGCAGTTCAACCCTTATCCATCTGCCTATGTTCCCTACACAAATTGTGTGGGTTTGCCCTTTCTATTTCTGTTTGAAAGACATCAAAGCAACTAAGCACAAGAAGTAGGTGGAAATCTCTTGACACCTGAAACTCTCAGCAGCAGCATGAGTATATGCTGAGGCAGACCTGTGTTGGGGGCCAGTGGTGCTCACCTGGTTGCTGGTACCATATCTTAAGTGGATGAAAAGTTCAGGACCTCCTCTATCTGCCCTACCACATCACCTCCTCTATCTGCCCTACCACATCAAAGCAGTAGACTCACGTGGGTTTCTTTACAACAGTTAAATGCATTTTAGTGTTCTTTCTGTCCTTTCTTAAAGTGTATATGGGGTTGTTGTGAATGGCTTTTGGTTTCCACTTTTTATATGAGCTTTAAATAGCATAACACATAATGTTGGTATTTCTTGAAGATATTTTTCCCCCCCACAGTTTCTGTCCCCATTTTTACATGAAAGATGTACATGCCTAGATGGTGGCTCAGTAGAAATCAGTCTGGAAAGTCACCACCCATAGACACGTAGGGAATACTTATCTTTTGATATTAAAAGAATAAAGTATGATTCCACTGGAAAAGTGATTTTCCATAGCTGCAGGTAAACTCATCAGATAAATTACAGTCTTTGTGGCAAAGCATATTCAACAGTTTAAGTTACTCCGCATCCCAGTACGCTAGTAATTAAAACCATTGTGTATTTTATATGCTTGGAAATGGTTATTTTGGAAGTTGTTAACATCTGAAAGTGTAGTACTGAGCATAAGACCTTCATTTTACAGTTAGCAGTTTTGTATTGTTTACACACATATAATTCAGTATTTGCAGCAATGATCAATTTTACAGAGTTATACACGTGATAGCCCTGAGCAATACCACATCTACTTTGATTTAGTCATTTGATCTCATCAAGCTGAGAATCAGCTCTGCAGAGAAGGACTTGGTGGTCTTGGTAGATGTGAAGGTGAAAACGAGCCCTTTGAACAAATACAACCAACAGCATCATGGGTTGCTTTAGGAAGGGGGTTGCAAGTTTAGGGATGTGATCCTTTCCCTATACTCAGCACTGGCGAGGCACACCTAGAATGCTGTGTCCAGTTCTGTGCTCATCAATACAAAAGATACATGGGTCTGCAGGGGTGAGTCCGGTGGAGGGTTAGGAAAGAGATTAAGAGCTTCAAGGTTGGAGCACTTGCCATACAGGGACAGAGAGATCTGGGACTGTTTAGATGGGAGAAGAGAAGGCTCAGGGGAGACCTTATCAGTGTATATAAAGTCCTACTAAGATGGGAGAGACAGACTAAAGGGGAAGGGAATCTGTTCTCAGGAGAGTGGAGATGGGAGGCATGAGGTCAAATACATGAAGATGCATTAGACTAAAGAAGATGTGACCAAACACTGGAACAGATGACCCATGGGTCTTTAGTCTTCTTGCTTGGAAATGCTCAAAAGCTGACTGGAAGTGGTCATGACCAATGTGATGTATCTGGTCCTTCTTTGAGCAGTGGGGTGGGACTGCACGACTTTCAGACTTGGATCTGATCTCACCTGTTTCGTCACACTGTGATTCATACATTTCCCTGCATTCCGCACATGGGAATAGAGCCTCTTTAACAAGCTCGCCTGTTTGGCTGTTGGGATTGAAAGTGGGTATTATATTTTAAATAGATGTTTTATCTGTATGAATTCAGTTTTGTCTTGATTAAAAAGGAGACAACTGTATGGATTCAAACAACCGGTACAACTTTTCTTGGAAAAGTTACTCTAGCATGATCTACACTTGAAGGGTACAATGGCTAAAGCATGACTTGTGCCAGTGCTGTCCTGCTGACCCGATCAGTTAAATTAAAGCAGAGAGCCAGGGGATCATGGCCTGTAAAGCAATGCCATGACATCTCAAGACAGCTTGTAAGACATGATTCAGAAATCAGTATATCTTCATATTGATGAAGATCTGGACTCCTTCCTGAATTAGCACACCTTCATGGGGCCCTGAGTGGCAATGCAACCTTGACTATATTTTCTATCTGTTTATATATCACAGAGTTTTTTAATAGGTATTTTGGGCATTTTGTGGAAACAGGTGTTCCATAACTCTTGCTATTTCTGTCTTCTGAAGTTCCTTGAGCAATCAGGCCTAGTGGGCCTGTTTTTGTTTATTGTCTCTGGTGTAATTATTGTCAGTCACCTTTTCTTTACATTTCAATTGATCTCAAGAGGGGAGGACTCATTTATACTGCTGACAGTGCATCTTTCATCTGCTTTTACGATGTTGCAGTGGGGTGGCT
>VYZQ01031165.1:11056-26426 GCA_013400655.1 Mystacornis crossleyi | reverse complement strand
TGAAATCAGTCTTACCTGAACTGAATTCTTGGCTGTAACTGGGAACTTGTGAATAGAAGATGGTTGTGTGAAATATGTCAGGTGTAGCTTGTGTACCTAAACACCAGTATTTCTTGTGAATTGACTCCAGAGGAGCTTTTTTAAAAGTCTCATTCTCTCAGAAGATGGCACAGTACTTTAAGACATGTGAACTTTCAGAAAGTGCTGTTCAGACTCTGTGTAGTGGGGATCTGTAGTGCTTATTAAGGTCTAGACTTTCACACAGCGCACAAGTTGGCATATGCATATACAAAAACCCCCTAGATCGGTATTATATATAATTAAATAGCTCTGGTATATAACTTCAGCAGAGGATTAGAAATAAGTAATAGATTTGATACTCTGTTGTTGTTTGTAAGATCCTAATGTGAAGATGTGTGGTGATAGTAATGAGTTAGTGCAGTCCAGTAGCATTACGAAAAATGATTAGAACTGCTTTCTGAGAAAGTAATTAAATTTTGTTGTCTTAATATCTGGACCCTAGGTAAAGTGTAATTGTAAGTAAGGGACAGTTTGTGTTTATGCATTACATGCTTTTCAGAATAGTTTATGTAAGTAACACCGTGTGCTTGTGAAGGTGATGATAAAGTTCACGTTTCCTTGAGCTAAGCTAGCAGAGTTAGATCTGCTTTAAGAGAAGCGGTGAAAGGGTACTTACCAAAGAAAGGGCAGGTGGACATAGGTGTTTCTAAGTCTACTGAGTTTGCTACCACAGAAGAGAACTAAAGCAGGAATGATGTCAGCTAATAGTTTCCTCCAACTGCTGTTTCTTCTAAGAGGTACCCAGGACAATTTCTTTCCCTTGCTGCAGTAGCTTTTCTTCATTGTACTGGTACTATAGCACGAGTGGGAAAGAGTGGGAGTGTGTGAAATTGGTGAGGGAAAAATATTTTAAGTAGTTGCAGCTTGTTACAGAATGTGAGTTGTTACCATGGGGCTCTCCATTTCATTAAAAAAAGTGGAGCCTCAATATAGTAGCAGTGTTTTGTTTTTTAATGACCAATGAATCATTCTTTTGCAAAATGACAGGATACTCATTTTGAAAAAGCTGACAGTATAAAAACGATGATTGTTTCATTTTAGGATAAATACTTCTGGAAGATCCTTGTGATTTTTTTTTTAATTATGCATTTTCATAATTTTTTATAGTGCTCATTTTAGTACTATCATTCCCCTATGTTTTCAAGTTCCATTTGAATTCTTAGTTTATTCCCAGATCTTCAGCATTTATAGTAGCACTGATTCTGGAAAAGCCCATCTGTGTTATGCTGCTTCTCTGAAAGCTATATATGCTTTACATTGTGCCCTGAGAGATCCTCTGGTGAGTCACCATTATAAGAGCTTTCCAGATGCTGTGTGTCACTGATGATAATATTGTGTATGTAAGGTACTTTGTGCAGTATTGGTATCTCCAGTTGCAGCTGTTGGCAGCTGACTGGCAGAGAACTCATACTTCGTAAAACAAGTTGCCACCACTTGAAATTGCATCACATCAAGACATTGTTTTGAAATTTTGGTAATTTGCAAAGACTGGTGAAGGTCACCGAAGATAGCTTGGTAGGTCTTGGAGGTGTCTTGTAGTTCTACAGGGCTGTAGGATGCCTTAGTACATTTACTGTCTTGCACTGCTTTACGTTTTCCAACACTAGGCAGGCACTGTTGCACTTCATGGATTCATCAGGCACTACTTGCAGACCCTTGCAAGCTGCATAATGGCTTTTTGATTGTCTTAATTGGGGACTTTCTGTTGGTCTGTAACTTCATAACACCAGCAAACTGAGGGATTTCAACTTCCTCTAAGGAACTGTAATTCTATTGCTAAATACCACGAACTCATAAGAAATTATATTTCTCAGATTTTAAAACGACACGTAAACTGCAAATATACGGCATTTAGGGGATGGATTGTGCAGTTGTCTAAAGAGTAAGTTTTTTTTTTTCCTGAAAAAGCTGATATAAGCTTGTCCACTCAGAGCAGAAACTTTGTGCTAACAGTTTTTGAAGTGGCCCATGATTAGAGATGAACAACTCCTTAAAACAGAAACACTGTTCATCAGGTGGAATAACTTTGCCTCCAATACAGTGTTAAGCACTCCAATCTTTTGGCAGATTGTAATGATATGCTTTCCTCATTTGCATCTTCCCTTTAATGTTAGGCTCTTTCATTTATAGTAGCAGCTCTTTTTTGGCAATAGTTCTTGTTTCAGTTAATATTCTGAACAAGGTCATTCTAAATGAAAATTCCAAATAAGTCCTTAAAGTATTGCATTAAAACTCAGTCTATTTTTTTCTCAGTGAATTAAAACCTAATCTATTTCTCTCTCTTCCTCCATGCCCCTTTGTTGGGTCATGGTCATCCTGTGATCATGCAGCCCTTTTTCTTGCACGGGTGGTTTTGGACCGATGAACAAACATATTAATTGCGAAGAGAGTACACTCTCTTTGTATAGGGTCTTTCTTCTGAGGAAGAGTCTTGTGTCTGTCTTGCATAATTTTAAATTTTTCTCTGTGTGTTTGCTTTGTCTCCTTTGAAGTTTGCTTGGACAAAGCACTGAAGATCATACAAACAAGGTAATGGTTTCCAATATGATTATGCTCCTTCTCAAATATGAATGCAGCCATTGCAGTACTAATACTTTTGCATTCTGATTCTAACAGACATCAGTTCTAGTGCAGTGCCATTCTTCTCTGTTGTTGAATGAGTTATACAGAGATGGTGTCTACACAGGTGAATTTTAGTTATCTTGTAGTCTTTCTTGAAAGAGAAATGGAGAGTTTTGGCCTGTTATTTATAGCCTGTTCACACCATGGTATCTGGATCCTGTGTAATGCCAAGTACACTGTCATACACCCAGACATTTAGAACAGGTGATGCCATTGAAGGTGGTGAGTGATGGGCCCTTAACTTGTAGTGTAGCTTATTTTTTTTCTCTTAAGACAAATCACTTTTTTTCTAGGAAGCAAAAAAGAAACAAGGAGAACCTTTAGTCGGAAGGTACTGTGAAGATGAGTAGACAGCAAAGACTTGTGGAGGAGATAAAATGTATGCATGCCTGAAGTGAAGACAAATGAGAGGCATTTGAGGGATTTTGTCACAGGTCTTCTGGTTTGTTTGGGACCTTCAGCCACTTCAGTGTTTTGGAATGAGATGGAACAGGATGTCACTTCATCAGTTGTGTAATACCGTGTGTAACCATGCCTATAGAATTAGGCATGTAATAGATGTGACTCAGGAATTTTGAACTGTAAATGCAGCAGATATTATAGTGTTCTTTCCTTTTGTATTTACCTTTCTAAACTATAAAAGACAATAGCAAACTGTTCTTTGTCTGGTTGTGTTTTGGTATTCTCTTTAGTAAGTCTTTATGAAAATTCTAATGTTACAGCGTGTATTAAATTTTTCATCCCATNATAACTTTGCCTCCAATACAGTGTTAAGCACTCCAATCTTTTGGCAGATTGTAATGATATGCTTTCCTCATTTGCATCTTCCCTTTAATGTTAGGCTCTTTCATTTATAGTAGCAGCTCTTTTTTGGCAATAGTTCTTGTTTCAGTTAATATTCTGAACAAGGTCATTCTAAATGAAAATTCCAAATAAGTCCTTAAAGTATTGCATTAAAACTCAGTCTATTTCTTTCTCAGTGAATTAAAACCTAATCTATTTCTCTCTCTTCCTCCATGCCCCTTTGTTGGGTCATGGTCATCCTGTGATCATGCAGCCCTTTTTCTTGCACGGGTGGTTTTGGACCGATGAACAAACATATTAATTGCGAAGAGAGTACACTCTCTTTGTATAGGGTCTTTCTTCTGAGGAAGAGTCTTGTGTCTGTCTTGCATAATTTTAAATTTTTCTCTGTGTGTTTGCTTTGTCTCCTTTGAAGTTTGCTTGGACAAAGCACTGAAGATCATACAAACAAGGTAATGGTTTCCAATATGATTATGCTCCTTCTCAAATATGAATGCAGCCATTGCAGTACTAATACTTTTGCATTCTGATTCTAACAGACATCAGTTCTAGTGCAGTGCCATTCTTCTCTGTTGTTGAATGAGTTATACAGAGATGGTGTCTACACAGGTGAATTTTAGTTATCTTGTAGTCTTTCTTGAAAGAGAAATGGAGAGTTTTGGCCTGTTATTTATAGCCTGTTCACACCATGGTATCTGGATCCTGTGTAATGCCAAGTACACTGTCATACACCCAGACATTTAGAACAGGTGATGCTATTGAAGGTGGTGAGTGATGGGCCCTTAACTTGTAGTGTAGCTTATTTTTTTTCTCTTAAGACAAATCACTTTTTTTCTAGGAAGCAAAAAAGAAACAAGGAGAACCTTTAGTCGGAAGGTACTGTGAAGATGAGTAGACAGCAAAGACTTGTGGAGGAGATAAAATGTATGCATGCCTGAAGTGAAGACAAATGAGAGGCATTTGAGGGATTTTGTCACAGGTCTTCTGGTTTGTTTGGGACCTTCAGCCACTTCAGTGTTTTGGAATGAGATGGAACAGGATGTCACTTCATCAGTTGTGTAATACCGTGTGTAACCATGCCTATAGAATTAGGCATGTAATAGATGTGACTCAGGAATTTTGAACTGTAAATGCAGCAGATATTATAGTGTTCTTTCCTTTTGTATTTACCTTTCTAAACTATAAAAGACAATAGCAAACTGTTCTTTGTCTGGTTGTGTTTTGGTATTCTCTTTAGTAAGTCTTTATGAAAATTCTAATGTTACAGCGTGTATTAAATTTTTCATCCCATGCAGCAAAATAACTCTTTGTGTAATCAGAAAGTTACTGAAGTGAAACATCTCAGAAGTATTTCTGCATGCATGTGAAGTATGGGTATCTTATATTTTCCCGAGAAGTACCATAATGATATTTATAGTATTAGACTAATTAGGATATAAAGTATGTCTGGGTTTCTGTAGTACCAGACTTTATAACCAGAAATTAAATAACTTAAATACATCAGCCTAATTTAAAGTTAAATTTAATGGAAGAAGCTGTGACAAGACTCTTGAAGAAATAATAAAACATCTAATTAAAGACAGCTTATATTGAGGTTTAGTTTCAAAGTTGAGCAATAATAAGTATAGAATCATATATTTTGTTTTCAAAGGATTCTTTTGAAGTCATCTGTGGAGGCCAGTGGGCCTGCTGGACGAGGAACGAAAGGAGTCCTGTGGTGGGATAAGTCCTAGGTTCCTTTCCAGCTTATGGTGACTGAGAAAGCTTCCCCCAGAGTGCTCTGTTCTGTTCTGTTGATGTGCCACAGTTCTGCTTCCCTGGTTGGCTCCAATGGCAGCTACACCCCTTGTGACCTGATACGCCCTCAGAGTGTCCTGATTGGTTCCCTTCCCCTGGACCCCTGTTGCCCTCCGGGCATTTCTCAGAAAATCCTGCATGAGTGCGGATGCATTAAAATCTCTCCTGTAGAACCCCATGCGAAGACCGTTCCTGCTCATTCATTGTCGGATTGTTTTGCCAGCTATCCAGTGTGAGAGCGTACGTGTGTGTGCAAGTGTGCTGGCTGCACAGAGAGGCTTCCTTAGAGGCGTTTTTGGGAAGATTGCAGCATTTTACCATCCAATATCACTGCGACAGTCATCCTTTGCCCAGAGTATTGTCAGTTAGAAAAGGTTTTTCAGAGCCTATCTAGTTTTTACCATCTTCAGGGATGGACATTTCACAGCCTCTCTTGGCTGATGTTTAACTGTTCTGTTCTCCAACTCCAGGGTCCCCTATTTGCACATGATTTGTGCTGGAGATGTGGACACTAGATTTGTGTGTACCTCTGCTGTTCTCTAATGTGTGCTGTGTCTTAATGCATGTGCCCTAATGCAGTGAGAGTGTACCCAACAAGCTCACATTCACACATTTAAGGTGTGCACTGACCCTCCCTATACTGACCACCTGCTAGCTGGAGTGCAGGATCTTGCATCCACTGGGAGGGATGCTGTATTGTTTAGCCTGGATAGATATTATCATGCAGTCAGTGGGGTGACTTCTGACAGCATCAAACCAGGTTTTGACTGATGCTGTTACCCCTCTAAGGTATCTGCTACTGGTGTAGACTTTCAGTTGATGGTGGTTTTATTTCCAAGAAGACTCCTTCAAACAAATACTTCTGACTAATCTCCAGTTTCTGTTGAATGTAACTGATGATCCTTTTGCTCTTCAACATGATCAGTTTTGGTCCCGTACCCTGTCAGACAATTTTGGTTATTTGATTGCCACATGTAAAGATTTCCATTTTCGCATTTGTTATTATCCAGACCATTCTGCCAAGAGTGGGGCTTGGCAAGCACCCACCACTGTCACCTGTGTCACTGAACAGTGGCCCTACAGTTTTCTTAGTCTTTCTTGTGTTCCCGGTGTCCTTAGAGTAGCCTTTCTCTTTGTCCTTATCAGCCTTTGCTAGTTCTGGTTTCAGCTGAGCTTTGACTTAATTCCTCTTTGTAGGCAAAGGCAACATCTCTGTATACCTTCTGAGTAATCTGTCCTGCTCCCTCTTGTGTTTGGGCTCAGTCAGGAGTTCTGTGCTCATTCTAGGTGAGAAGCACGGCAGATGGCTGGCAGGGATGCCACACTTGCCTTCCTCCATAGTGACTGAGATGAAGTGTCTTTTCCGCATGTAAAGCATCAGCATCTAATTTTTATGAAATTACTCCTGTGTAAATTAGTACTTCCTGTTAAACTGAACATAGCTATGCTAAAATTAGCTATATAACCCATTACATTCCCCAAATCAGTTTGCCAGCTAAGAGCATTTCATTGAGTTAACAAACCAAAAGTTTGTTGTCTGTTAGAAATGATATGTTGTTTAAAGGATGTCAGCAATTGCAGTTCAACTTTATGGTATGTGCAGTTATTCTGCAGTTTTTACTTACGTGGTAAATACTTTTTTAAGAAATATGGCCTTTAATGTGCCAATTAAAATAATTTAATGTTTAGTGACTTTTAGTAGACAGATTTGATTTCTGTTCTTACATGAACCCAGTTATTGTAATAAGCATTTTATGATTTTTCTTGTGGCTAGTGCATAACGTTAAAGCCTTCTGTAGTTAGGGGGAGTATTATTTCGTGTTCACGTAACTTCTAGTTTGGGCCCTATCTGCTTTTAATATTTGAAGTCAGCCAATAAGAATTACTGACAAAAGGTGCAGATTTTTTGAGACATTCAGAATGTGCAGAGCAACCTGTAGCTCTGAGCTTAAATTTTTGCCACAGAAATCTCCAAACTGTTTTTGCATATATTTATCTAAATTTGCCTGAGTACAAGACGTGAGTTTACTTGCTTGTTTTTAAGACTAAAAATACAGACTCTTACCAAATGGATTAGCAGTGGCAATACTGAGCACATGAAGAATAGTAAAATACCTGTAAAATTTGAAGCAGAGTAAAAATCTTGCTTGCAAGGAAGGAAAAGGACTAGTGGTATAAAGTTATTAAGGAAGGGAGGGGTGAAAAGGTGTAGAAGCTGAAATATAAGAGAAAAAAAAAAAGTCCTGTGGTGCCACTTGGTGTCTTTAAGTGCCAGAAAATACCCCAATATATTTTGACTTTGTGACTGCTGCATAAAAGTAATAAAGTAAAAACTCTGCTTGTACAAAAATACTCCTGTTACTTTGGGATTTTTTCCTCCTTCCCCTTCAATTAAACTATAATCAACTACTGAGTCTTTGTTAGTTAGATCCAGTAAGAAAGGTAGTTCTTGTACCAGTTCAGTTTCAAAAGGGTAGCCAATACTAGTTACCTTTTAGATCTCTTCTTCCTGCAAATAGAAATCTTTATTCTAACTCAGGTGTTTTCTCAAACACTGTGTAGGATACTTACCTTGTCAAATAGCTGGACTACCACCAAATTCTAGTCTGACATTTGGGAGGACCTGGACCTCTGGAAGTAGGATTTCTTTAGGATAATTGATCAAAACTAATATAATTGTGGTTGGGGGGGGTTGTGTAACTTTTTTCTGATTGTGGCTATATGGGCTGTATTTTGTTTTGTTGGTAATTTTTATATGCTTGCAATTTATAAGAGGTTTCTGGAGGAAAAGTAAGAGGGTATCTTATGTATTCTGGGGATATGATGGTAGTATGTTTGTCTCTTCGTTTCCCAATTTGAGAATCTTGTTAGGCAAAAGAGTGGGGTTTTCGTGTAAAGATGTCTTTATTTCTACTATAGTAAAACTTCTACTTTAGAAGACAGCAGTTGCTGCAACTGCATGAGAGTAGCTGTGTTAAAATGTAAATAAGCTACATCTTCCTGCTTGGATGCTTAGTAAAGTTCGTCTGCTGAGTCTTTTCTGTTTTGGGGAGAACTAATGATCATGTAAATTTAATTCTTGAACGCTTTGTTGTCTATAGAGGTTTTTTCCACATCCATAACTTTAAATGGTATCTCTTTTTAGAAGTTGCATAAATTGACAGTCTACAGAGGTATCCTTTTTGAGCCAGGAGCAGTTTATAGTTGTGCCTGACTTTGAAGCTGTGGGTAAACTGATGGGTTCTGTTCAGTTGAAAAATGCTATATGTGCACCTTGTAGATGCAGTGGTGTTCTGTAAAGCTACTGTAAGCTTTTGTGATAGAGTTTTACCATTATGTACCAATTGCATGTAGGTTTCTTGAATACTGTGTAGCTAAAGATTGGAAAACCGTAGGACGTTTTGGAGTGTAGGTTGGTTGATTGTTTTTAATTCCAGATCTGAATTAAAACTGAGCTTTGTCCTGTCTGTGTTTTCAAATACAGATTCAGAGAATAAAAATGGGAACTCCTGGATCAGGACGGAAGAGAACTCCAGTGAAAGACAGGTTTTCTGCAGAAGATGAAGCTCTGAGCAACATTGCCAGAGAGGTTTGCTAATTTTAAAGTGTCTTAAATTCAGAAGTAGGGATGAAAGCAGTCTCATTATCTAGGAAGAGTTAATTTTTTTTTTAAGATGTGCATAAAAAAATGTAATTAGTCAAAAATATGACAATTAATAAAAGCTAAGAGAATTACTGATCAAAAAATCACATTTACTGAAATGTTGACATAGTGAGATATTAATTGTATGACTAGTATAACTTCACAGAATTACACTTAAGCCTAGCAGCTATTTCTACAGATACTTACATGCTTAAAGGTAAATGAAAAATCCAGGTGCTATCTCAAGTGTAAAACTAAAAAACATACACATCTATCCTATTACAGTGTGTAGTATTCTTAAGATGGTAAGTGTATTAGTGTTGAATGTGTAGTAGTCGTTATTAAAATATATTTGTAATAGATTCTATTTCAATTGTGAGAAGTCACATTTCTTTCCAGCGAAGCCTAATATGTACACTATACCAGGAATTTCACCACCTAAAAAAAACAAGGCTGGAGATAACCAGCGAAAAGTGCAATTAACAAGAAATTGATACAAAGGGGAATTTTGTCCCACTGGATATAGGAAAAAGGCAGTTGGAATTTAAAGTCTTAGAGATATCTGTTTGGACCAGAGTTTTTCTAGGTGGAAATGCTGTGACTAGGGAATAAAAGCCTGAATACTGTTTGTATACAAATGGATCCAGGTCCTTTGGGGCTCTATTATCTACAAAGCTGCTCTCCCTAGTTGACATAAATGAGTGCATAATGCAGATTCTAATTGGCTTTGTAATGTAACTAGTTGTCTATATATGTGTATGTAAGACAAAGTAGGTAGGTTAATAGGTCTCTGAAGAGAAAGCTTCTTCAGGCGTTTTCAAATGTATCTATCATAGACTGTAGGTAAAATACATGCTTTGTCAGTTAAAAAAAAAAATTTGGTTGGTATCTTTTCAGAAAGTCATGTTCGCAGTTATGTTCTAATTCTAATGGAAGGTCTCACCCTATCAGCCAAGTTCTGTGTGGGACTCTGGATCATGTATGATCTCACTCATCAAGTTCCATCTCTCATTTTTTGGGGAAAACAGTGAATAAAAAAGAAAGAATATGGCCTTAAATTTGAGTATCTGCATGCTTCCAGTACATAACATCAACTTGTCATTTAACCTAGAAAAGGATTTCAATAGCAAGATGTAATACATATGATCTTACTTAAAATTACTGTTGGGCTTTGTTCTCTTACATCACATCTTTTTAGAAAACATCACTAGAATTGAATTGAGTCCTGTAATCCACGTGTCTTCTGTGGAAAATCTTCCTAAAGGTGTTCTAGGTGTTAAGAGATGGTAAACAGAATATATGGAAACTAAAGGCTGCACTTAAGATGATCTGTGTGGTGAAACTGCATAAAAGTGCTCTGGGATTCAGAGCAGTCACAAAATAGCACTAGGAAGTATCAGAATTTGTAATACTAAGAACTCCAGTAAAGTGACTCTAATGTAGTATATGACATTTCAGGGTGGTTTTTCTCTAGAAGTTGATATTTCAGAAAGTGCTATTCTTATTCTTTGTTACCACTTTTAATTTGACAAAATTGCGATTTCTGTGTTCTATGGCATGTGTCAAAAAAAAAACATATCTCCCTTTTAGTACCAGTAAACATTGCTTTCTAGGAAATTTGGTTTAAAGAATTCTTTGGCACTGATCCACTAAGTTTATTTCCATATAGTCATTTTATGCACTGGTTGAATCTGGTATCATTTTATATGAAAATATTTAATGGAAGACAAGGGCACTATTGTAGGATCTGAGGTACTTGGTCAGATTTTGACCATTTCTTTAATTTTTTTCCACCTTTCCTTTGCATTAGAAAACTTTTTTCTTCTGTTGGCTGTCCCCTCCCCTTTATTTCTTGTACTTAACTTTTGTTATGTAGACAGCTCTTCCACATCTTTTCCTTGGTGTGGGACTATGCATTGAGACAAGCATTTTTACAGTATCTTTGTTACACACAAGTATGCTAAAACATGAACACTGGAATGAATTTCTGCCTTACTCCAAGAACTTTTGAATTACTAAACCTCTTTCTTCGGGACCTACTTTTTATACTATGGTCTATTATTTTTCCTAGCATTGAATTTCATTGCTCACTGGAACTGAGGAAGAGTAAAGGTGATGTACCTATCCAGGGACAGAGATCTATCTGTGCATCCTTTCTTGGAAGCAATGCAGTCTCCCTATTACACAGTGTCTGAAGTGAGATTACTCACAATTGATCAGTTTGACAGTCTTATCTTGGTACAACAGTTAACCATGTTTTTTTCAAAAGCTGCAGGAGCAGGTGTAGATATAATGTGTTCCCTGCAAGGAAATAAAAGGAACTCTGGGTGTAAAAGCACCCAACTACATTAAAATGGAGTAGTGGCGAGTGTATTCTAATTACAGCAAGGTTAATTTAAAGTCAACTTATCTCTTAAAAGAAAATGAAGCCTATCGCCTGAAAATATAGAGAGTTCCTTTATGTGACCTTTTGGTTCTTTCTCTGAATGGATTCTGAAACTGTTAGCTTTCTCAGATTGATAAAGAGTAAGTCATCTGGTGTAGAAAAGTTTCTATGTCTTGTGCAAAGTTTGAGCTTCCCAAAGTACACTTAATGATTGTCTAGTGTAACTTCAGGGTCCTGGCAACATTATATTCTCATTTGCTAAGCCAAAAGGATTCCCACGTAACTAGATAAATGAAATTGGAGGTTCATATTCTCAGGGTTATATTCACAGTCTACATGGAATACAGCTATGATCTCAAGATATCTTCCCTGTGGGTTTGTTGTGGGGATTCTCTGCTTACTAAATTCTTTTGTGGACAGAATATCTTCGGCTGAGTTGTGCATCACTGCTTCGCTTGTCTTTGTAGTTTGCAGACAAATTGTGCTAATTTTAAATATTTAGCAGTAACCTGTCATCACCAGGCATGTCTTACGATTACATGAGACCTCTGTCTCCAAAACCAGTCTGATTATGCAAGAACAGAGGTTTCAGTCATTTCTGTGTTCTTGCACTGCCTGTGGTTCATGCTAGGATACAATGAATATCATGGCAGACAGCGAGAAGAGTCTGATGTGTCATCTCACCATTCTCAACCTGCAAAACAGCAGTTTAAAGACACAATCAGGATTTACCTATAGCCCTTTTTTTGGTGTTTTCATCAGCAACTCTTCCATTCTTCAGGGCTGTGTTACTATATGACAGAGAACTAGAGCTTGTGGACAATGATTGCAACAGTGTTTGCCGGATTTCTGCCTTTTAGAATCTTGTCTCTGTGTTTTGGTTTGGTGTTTGGGTTTTTTTTTCAGGAACTGTTCTCATTACTATTTTCCTGTATAGCAAGAGCATGGAAAATTCTTAAGGTATTTTCTCATAGGAGAGAATAAAGATGCATTTTGATTTAAAATCCACTCTGTAGTTGCTCAACATTGAGTAGAGTGCAGTTCTTCTTACTTTGGTAAAGATGTAATGTTACTGAATTGCCATGGTAGAAAAAGCTAAGAGTTGAATATTTTTAAATGTTTGAGGGCTATGTCATGAATTTAGAAACAGTTAACAATCTTTGTCATATGAATCCATTTAAAGTTTAGTACATGTTTTTTTCTCTTCATGTAGGTTCAGCTTCCGTTAAGAAACAAGTGAAGCCCCAAAGAATTCCATCTTCATGGATATTGTCTTTGTAGCTGCTAGGTGATTTTTTGTTTTAGTAAGAGATCACTAAATATTTTTCAGTTGGCTATTTCTACTTTAGTATTAATTCCAGGTCTTGGTTGGTTTTGTTTTTAATAGTGGTTAAGGATATTTTATAGGATATAGGATATTCTGGAGATTTTATAATATATATATGAATCTGTACAATAATAGAAAAAGAATGAGACATCAGAAATAAAGACTCTTAAACCTTTGAGTCATGTTAAAACTTAAGATTTTGTTGTTTATAGTCTTTGGTTTGTAGGCAACTGGGGCAGAGACATCAGAAGTGGAAAAGGTGTTTCTGAGGCACCGTAAGAAATACTTTTGGCACATACATGATGATGTTGCCTTGATTTCATGAGACAGTATGGACATAAGGGCAAAAAGCATGGAAATGAGAATACAGAAGAAATGAGCAGCAGAAGGAATCATCAAATGGTTTGGATTGGAAGGGACCTTAGAGATCATCTAGTACTCACCCTCCTGCCATGGGCACAGAATCCTTTGTTTGCTTAATGAGAAAAGATGAAATAAAGTTTAAGTTGCTATATGTAGATATCTATTAAGAATTATGGTGAACATCTTTTAAATGCTCATCCTGATGCTTAGCCAGAGCTGGTCGGGTGTCCTAGTGCCGTGCCCCGCACCCGCAGCAGACAGGGAGCAGTGGGTCCCGCAGCAGGAGCAGTCGGTGCCCTCACTGCCACCATCTGGTGAAAGAAGTAAAATGCTCCTTTACTGGGCCTCCTGCATTGGAAACTGCAGGACTGCATATAACCTAGCAGAGAGAGAAACAAGTTCTATTTTAGAGGTATACATCAGCCCATGATGACAAAATAATTCTAATTTTTTCAGAGGTGAATAACATTTTAGGATAGCCTGTATTTTAACCTTATGTAGCTTTTATGGTGAATATGAGCCAATTAATGAATCACCTTCTCCAGAGTATAAAAATTAGAAATAAAATACTGTTGCTTTCTAGTGAGTTCCTTCTTTCAGGCAAGGGAAAGAAAGCTGCCTGTCTACACTATGGAGATAGATGTTATGCTTCTCCTTGATCAACATGAAGGGAAGCTTCTACCATATCAATTCTGTGTTAATATCATGCTGCTTACCTGGAAAAAAATGATCATTGCTATGAAGAGGCTAAGAAAAAATACATCAGAAAGGAGAGACTCTAGACTCAATCTTTACAAAGGCATTCAAGTTAAAGTCTCATCTTCTTTCTTTTCTTCTTTCTTGCCAAAAATACCTTTGATTTAACTGAAGAACTACATGTTATCCTTGAAAGTTGAGATAAAAAGTTTTCAAAAGATTATGGTAGAATATGTATTTAAAAACAAAGATGACAAAATTGAAGAAGCAGAGATGGCTTTCTAAATAACTGTAAATAGCTTATAATAATTGTTTTTTAGGTGAGAATCAGGAAACTGACTGTGTCACCTCCTGGAAGGAGAACATTGTTTTGCTTCCTCTATATTTACTAAACATATGCAATAAAATAAACCAATCAAAGTGAATACTGCTGTAAGGTACTGCTTAACTGCTTTGAAAACTGCCAGAATATAATCTTCTAGAATGAAATGCTTCTTATGCAGGTACAAGGAAACACTGCCTTTTTTTTTTGGTTTTTTTGTTCATGTAATGGTTTTTGGTCCCTGTTTTGAAATAAAGAATTCCAGAACTCAGTGGTGAACAGATTGCTTTGTTTTGTTACTTAGACCAGCGCTAATACCCAAAGAAATACAGGTTTGGTTTAAAAACACATATTTGTCCTTAGAGGAGAAGGTAAATATGAGTAGTATGAGTGTGTTCATGTACAAAAGAGAATTTGCAGATTTAGTTATAAATTAATCAGTTATTAATTAGTCCTTTCTTCTTACCCAAGCAAAGTCTTGAGGCCTCTTCCTTGTTTTTCTACCCAGTTTCTTCTGTTACAGAGATCTCCTCTGTTGTCTTCTATATCCTTTTTTGATCAATTCTCTGAATAAATTCCATGCTGAATTATTTAAGCCACTAGTGTAAGTGTACCAGGTTTAAATACCTTCTCTTATTTGCAGTTAAAGTCTTCAAGAAAATTCAGCTATCCCATTTCTTTTTATCAGTCGGAAGTTTCATTAGGAAGCTTCTGAAATAGTGTCAGAGTTGCTAGATCTTGGACAATACACAGTTGAATTTTTACTTCAGAAAAATAGAAACTTGGTATGTTATATCACTTTTTAATAAGCTGTATTTCAATTAGATAATATTACAATGGATCTCTATCATAATATATTTTATTCAAGTGTGTCTGGTCTATAGACCATGTATAGCATAATGACCATTTGTCAGGGTTTGACACTGGCTATGCCAGGCACCCACAAAAAAACTATTTACTTATTTTTCTCTGCTATTGCTGAGCAGAGGAGGGGGGAATTTTCATAAGTTGAGATAAGGATTAGGGGAAAAACATTTTAAGGCAGAACAGGTTCCAAACTTAAGCAGTATAAAGAAGATGTATTATTGACAGACTTAAAAGTAAAAGGATAATACGAACTAAAGCAAACTTTCAGAACACCTTTCTTCCCCAGTCCCTCCCTGTTTCCACCAACCCCGCAAGGAAACAAACATGGGGTTTCGGTGAGTATTTCACTTAAGGGTATTTCTTTATGTTTAAGGAAAAGAGTTTCTTCTGCTGTGCCATGGGATCCTTCCCATGGGAGATAGTTCTCTGGGAACTTTTCTAGCATGGTTTCAACCTTCACAA
>VYZQ01031165.1:0-10932 GCA_013400655.1 Mystacornis crossleyi | reverse complement strand
GTTTCTTCTTTCTTAAATACGTCATCACAGAGGCGTTACCAGCTTGTCTATTTGGTCAAGTAACCTGCCTGTCGTCAGAGCTTTCAGCAATTGGCTCTGGTCTTCTCTGGATGCAGGAGTTTTGAGTTCTCCTGCCCCCACAAACCAAGTTTTGTTAAACCAGCACACCAGTGAAACTGAAATGAAGACTGTAGTGGCCAATCTTTACTTTTCTGAGACTGGACTTCATTTAATGCAGGCTGTAGAAAGCAATCCGTATTGACTCTCAAGCTACTATGAGCAAGGAATAGTGATGTATTTGGTATGCCCTCTCAAATCAACTACTAGTTGAATTGAAAAGTGTGATAACGTGACTACCTGTACTTTTGCTGGTTTATTCAAAAAAATAAAAACTAGTAGTCTAGTGTTTCTCTGCTGCTTCTGTATTCCAAACATTTCTTTATCCAAAGCTATTATGGCTCTATATTTTCCTTAGCAGATATTTAAAGACTTTATTTCAGTGTAGCTGATGAAATGTATTTGTGAAGGATTTGTTGGTGGTAATTTGTTTCACAACTTCTATTGGCTTTTTCGGTAAGACAACAGAGTGAATAGCAGCACCCAGGAAGATCGCTCTGTCCTTTTGAATTATGGTTGTTTCTCTATTGTTGCTAATTTTGAATTTTAATAACACAGCTATGAACACTTATGCTGCATCAATAGCAAGAGGCCTGTGCTCTAACAGATCTGCTGAGACTAAAGAATTACTGGATATGATGGCCTTTCAAGTGGTACTGTGATTTGTCTCTTGCTCTAAAGTACGGTGAAGGAAGCCTGAGAACTGTCCTTTTAGAACTTGCCAAGGTTTTTGTCTTTTTTGAGATTGTGTGCTTTTTAAAGGAATCTAGTTGCTCAGGTTAAAAATTAATGCAATATGAAGCCATTTCTTCCAAAAAAATTCTCTAAAAAGATAAGATTTTCTTTTTCTTCAATTTCAGGCACCCATTTTATGACAAATGTTTGTAGAATTCACTTGTGTTTTATCAAGTGTTTAGTAAATTAGAAGAAATGGAGCTTCTCTTGTACTGTAGGAGTTTAAAGTAAGGTCTCTGGCTGTAGGACTAGGAGAGAGTGGTGAAATGTGAATTGATTTTTAGCATGAATCAGTAAACCAATTAATTTTCTATCTTTAATAGTAAAGCCTTGCCAGAGCCTAAAGGCCAAATGCATATATCTGCTGTTTTATAGACAAAACTAAACCCAAACATATCAGCTCTTTGAGTCCTTTTTCTTTCTGGGCTGCATACCTGTCTGTGTGACAGTTTACATGTGACAAATGGAAGTACTTCCTGTTGCATGGCAATTTCCTTGCTCTAATTGTGTGCTGTCATCAGGTAGGAAGAAGAATAGCTTTATGCTGCTCTGAAAATAGATTACATTATGGCAGTCAGGAGTGTTGACACAGCCTTGGAATTGTCTTATCTGAGTATGCAAAATACAGGAAAAACAGTCTTCATGAGTCATTTGGAGTTAAGACAAACTATTTTGACTAATAAAGCTATAGTGAGTCTGCCTTCTGTCTTGTCATTATTTGATTAGATATTTTTGTGCCTGTAATTTAATCATAATTTGAAGTTAAACTCCCAAGTTATATATATCTGTTTCTTTTTCCTGAAGCACAGTAAAATAGTTTTATAGGTTTCCAATGTTTTACATAAACCTTTGCTGCGACAGTGGCAAAAGCTGGAAAAAAACCTATCCTTAATCAAAAGCAAAAATCCATTGGATTTTACATTTTAAGAACTTATACAATTGTTTTAGTTGCTAGGAGTTCTGAATTTTTGGGTCCTGCTGTTTCTCAAAAGCTTTTAATTAACATTACATAGACAACTGGAATCTTTGGTGGAAAACCTCTCTTCAGTTGTTTAATATTTAAAGAATTTGAGAGAATTTTTGTTAACTCATTATTCAGACATGAAAAAACCAAGCTTGTGCTTTCCTCAAACAATAGATTTATGGCAAAATTTATTCCTTCATGTAATTAACTGATTAAATTTGAGACAGCATTTAGAGTCTGAAAGACACTTTCTCTTTTAGTTGAGGCCAGATAAAAGGTGGAGAATATTCAGTTGTATCTACCAATAACCAGGTTTCACAAGCAGTGCAGAAATAAGCTTTTTGCTACTGAAAGGGGGAAGGTCTTGCTGCTGTTTGTCCTGTTTATACCTTTTGCTTGGTCTGTTCTTAAGGTCCTTCTACAAGCCAGTTCATTTCAGTAACACACAGAAGACTCAGAAAACTACTATTTTTTTGCTGCTCTCAACTTTCTGCTATGGTAGTTAGTTAAATTGTCTTACAGCAGGTCCCGAGCGCTGGAGTTGTGTCCAAAGAAGGTGTTGGGAGTATTAAGGGCTTGAATGGAAAGGTAGGGAAATCCCTTTGGGGTGATAGTGTTGAAGGTAGTTCTTGAGGAATGGTAATTTTTTTTTTCATTGTATTTTGTTCAATAATCAATTTGATTTTGATTGCTATTTGAAGTATTCTCAATGAGTGATGTTTGCTCTTTGAAATAATTCCAAATTGCAGGAAAGCTTTAAATATGGCATGAACGGTAGTGGTTTAGTGTCTCTGATTCTTTCTTTTTGGTTTTAATGTCTTTTTGTAGCCAAAGATTCTTCAGTTGCATACATGTCTGTTCAAATACTATGCATAGGCAAAGTCCTTTTCAAGTCCACAAGAAATCTGTTTTCAAGTTGTAGTGATAGCAGTATTTCTGCACTCAGTTCAGACATGCATCCCAGAGTCCTGAGGGAGCTGGCTGATTTTGTCAAGCCACTCTCCATTATATTTCAAAAGTTATGTTGGTCGCACAAAGTCACCAGTGACTGGAAGAAAGGATCACTCCTATATTAAAAGAGGGTAGAAAAGAAGGCCCAGGGAACTACAGACTGGTGAGCCTCACCTCTTTGCCTGGGACGTCTGTGGAGCAGATCCTTGTAGAAACAATGTTGAGGCACATGCACGACAGAGATGATCTGAGACATCCAGCACAGCTTCACCAAGAGCAAATCATTACTGAACAATCCAGTGGCCTTCTATGATGGACTCACAGCAACAGTTTGCAAGAGAAGACTGACAGATGTCATCTACCTAGACTTCTATAGGGCTTTTGATAAGGTCCTTCACAGCATCCTTATGTCCAAATTGAATAGACATGGATGGACTATTCAGTGAATAAGGAATTGGCTGGATGTATGCAGCCAGAATTGTGGTCAGCACTCATATGTCCAGGTGGAGGCTGGTGACAAATTGTGTCCCTCAGGGGTCTGTCTTGGTACCAGGGCTCTTTAGTACCTTTATCAATGACACTGTCAGCGGGATTGAGTGCACCCTCAGCAAGTTTACAGATCCACGAAGCTGAGTGGTGCAATTGGCACAACAGAAGGATGGGATGCCTTCCAGGGCCACCTGGACAAACTGGGACCCATGAGAACCTCTTTTAAGTTCAACAAGTTGAAGTACAGCATACTACACGTCAGTCGGGGCAATCTCACATGTGAGTCCAGACTGGGAGAAGAACTTGGTGATGGCCACAAAGATGCCTGGAGGACTGGAGCATCTCACCTATGAAGACAGGCAGAGAGAGCTGGGGTTGTTGTTCGGCCTGGAGAAGAGATGGCTTTGGGGAGATCTCACTGTGACCTTCCAGTACCTGAAGGGGGCTTATAAAAAAGAGGGAGAGTGACCTTTTTTTACACAGGCGGATAGAGTTAGGACATAGGGGAATGTATGGTTTTAAAATAAGAGAGTAGGTTTAGATGAGATGTTAGGAGGAAATCCTTACTAGGGGAGTGGTGAGGCACTGGAGCAGGTTGGCCAGAGAAGTTGTAGATGTCCCATCCCTGGAATTGTTCAAGAACAGATTGGATGGGGCGCTGAGTGACCTGGCTTAGTTGATGGCACCTGGTCTGGGTGTTGGAACTAGATGATCTTTAAGGTCCATTCATACCCAAGACTTTTTTAATGAACATACAGTTCTTTTGACTAGCAATGCTGTCTTTAAAGAGTTTGGTACATATTCCTTTTGAAATTTCATTATGAGAACTCTGATTTCTTTATTACTTCTCTGTTATGACGTTCAAATCTTAATGTGTACTTGTGAAGAGATTGAGTACTCAAACCATTATTCAATAAAAATTTTTTTAACTTTAATTGTTTTCCATCTGCCTGTAGGCAGAAGCCAGACTTGCAGCAAAACGGGCAGCCCGAGCAGAAGCAAGAGATATACGTATGAGAGAGCTGGAGCGACAGCAAAAAGAGGTAGTGTAACTCATCAGGAATTATTGCAAACTTTTAAAAAAATTATAATGTATTTTACTTTTTCATTTGCATAAGATTTTGTCTTTTAGTGTAATTCAGTTTGTGCGAGTATTTTCAGCATTAGGTGAAAGTATTTGCAGTAAATACCTATCGTCAAGATCTTTATTTTTAAAAAATTAACAACATGGGTTAATATTTACACATACAGTTGTGTGTTGCTCCACACATTTCTCCTAAAAAGTTTGTATTTCTTGAGAAACAAAATCCTAGAAATTAGGTTTTCAGGAATCTGAATATTGCATGGCTTAATGCATGGTTGCATTTAATTCAGGTTTTGACACCAAATGTAAAACATTGAGAATTTATTATTTATCATGATTACACTCAAATCCATGTAATGCTGATACTTTTTTGTGGTGGGTTTTTTTTCTGTGGTAATAAGTGAAATATGCAAAACATTTTTGGCCTCAATTTTATATGGTTCTCATTGTGCTGCAGTTTCAGTTTTTGAACTGCTAGAGATACCTGCTATTATTCTGAAGTTTACATGGCAATTAATGTAGATTCTTCTGAGTTTTCAATTTAGGAATCCAATCTTGTGACTATAATTTATAAAGTAAATGGTTTGTTGTTTTTTTTTTTTTTATGTTCTGTAGTTTTCTCAGCATTCATATGATAGAAAATGGGCTCATATCCAGAAATGGATGGTAGGCTAAAATCACCTGTTGTGCATGTTTTTGCTGCTTAGAGAATTAACATAGGATTTTGGAGGAAGTTAATTTACTAATGGTTTGCTGAGTGTCATTTCAAAGTGTCTAATTACGTATAAACTAAGTATAACTATATATATACACATATATACACACACAGACATAAACTATATATATGTATGTGGTTCAGCTATGTTTGTATATAGTCTAACCCTCCCCTGCCTCACTGTTCCTTTGGGTCCTGTCACTAGTCACCACAGAAGAGATCAATCCCTGCCTCTCCACTTCCCCTTGTGAGGATGTTCAATACCGCAGTGAGGACTCCCCTCAGTCTCCCCTCAGGCTGAACGGACAGGGTGACCTCAGCCACTCCTTGTTCAGCTTCCCCTCCAGCCCCTTCACCATCTTGGTTGCCCCCTTTGGGCATTCTCTAACAGCTTTCTGTCTTTCATATATTGTGGCACCCGAACTGCACACAGAACTCGAGATGAGGCTGCCCAAGTGCAAAGCAGAGAGGTACAATCGCCTCCCTTTCCTGGCTGCCGATGTTGTGCCTGATGCATCCAGGACACAACTGGCCCTCCTGGCTGTGCAGGCACTGCTGACTCACATTCAACTTTCTGTCAACCACGACCCCCAGGTCCCTTTCTGTGGTGCTGCTCTCCAGTGTCTTGTTCCCCAGTCTGTCTGTACATCCAGGGTTGCCCCATTCCAAATGCAGAATCTGGCACTTGTCTTTGTTAAACTTCATATGTGTTGGAGGTTAGGATTTGTTCAGTTTTTTTCTTTCTCTTAGGGAATTTTTCTCCCATTTGTTGCCTGAGAGACTGCAACATGGATGTTTGAAAGAAAGAATATGGCCATGATGGGGCGAAGGGGTGCAGCTGGCTGCAGTCTCTTAGCTGGGGGGCTTTCTCTTTGGAAGAGCAGAGATACTGCAAAATTTTCTCTGGTGGGTGAGGGGCTGGGCTTGTCCCTCTATCTCTCTTGCTCTTGGGATTGGAGGGGAGACAGGCTGCTGCTGCCGGGAGAATTTGCTGCCACCATGGAGTTCTGTTGCGCACTGCTTTTCCTTACCATGGGTGAGCCTTTGCTTGTAAGAGTGGCTGTTGAACCGGGACCTTTTCAACACCCGATTTCACTGGAAAGAACCTTCACCATGTACTCAGGCGCCTCAGGGGAAAACCCGGGACTCTGACCCCCTCTGGAGGGAGGGAGTTCAGGCTTCTGCTTGTAGAAGCCCCTGTGCCTCTGCCCAGCCCCGCTGTTTTCTATCGCTGTGGGTTGTTCGCAACACTTTAACTTGATGCCCTGTGTCTGCCCAACCCCCTGCGGCTCCTGCTATGGCCGTGGAGTTTCTGCTACATTTTNTGTCCAGAAGGATCCTGTGAGAGACTGTATCAAAAGCTTTGCTGAAGTCAAAAAGGACACAATCTATTGACTTTCCTAGGTCACCTAGGTAGATTACCCTGTTGTATAACAAAATTGGGTTGGACAAACAGGAGTTTCCCCTCATGAAGCCATACTGGCTGTGACCAATGGCTGAGTTGTCCCCCAGATGTTTTTCAATACCTCCCAGAATAGGATTTTCCATTATTTTACCAGGCACTGGAGTGAGACTGACTTGATTGCAATGTTTTTTAGAGGGTTCCTTTCACAAACTTCATGTGCCTCTTAAAAGGCTGAATGGGAGATATGAGGGGTTTTTCTGGCTTTTAGGAAAGTGTTCACTGTGGGAACGTTTTGAATCATCAAGATTTAAGTAATGCATGCTGAGACTAGCCATCATTTCAAATAGTTAAAACTACAGTGACAATTAATCTCTGTTGAGAAATCCTAGGACTGTTATTAGAATTTTATTTGCAAAGTTGTATCGACTCTCTTGTCTCTTTGCCTAGCTGATACTTCTGTATACATTAGTTATCATGTTCTCAAGATCAATATAGGTTTCTGTATTTCTTGGTGGAATGTACTTTTGAAGGTTCTTTTGCTTGAAATCAAGGGTTTCCAAAACGTGGAACATAGATTGTATTTGTGAGGAATCTCACTCAGAATTAATGCCACTCAACTGAACGCCACCTTCCTTTTTCAGTCCTAAGAGGCACATCTGCTGCAGGAGATTTCTGAACAGATGTGCACTCCTTTCCTGGACTGGGAGACATAACATCTGTATTGGCTAGCATGGATAATTCAAGCTTGAATTTTTAGAAATCAAGCTTGATAGATACCACCAACATCTATCTGCAGTATGTGCTGTAGTACTTAATCCTTTGACCTGAATATGCTGAACTCTTAACACTGGCTTTCTATTTTCTGATGGAATGTCAGGAAGAGACTTATTACCCACCAATTAAAAGGAATCTTATATAAGTAGCAAACTCTCTTCTTGCCTGCTGCAGATGTTACTAAGACGTACTTGTCTATTTAGACCAGAGATACAAAGAATATTTAAAATTGGCAATGATCTAACTATATTGTGTTGAAAAGTTAAATGGCATGAACATTCATGTTAAATCTCAAAACATACAGTATAGAGAGAAAGACTAAAATGTCATTATGAAATGAACCTACCCTCCCACCCCGGGAAATCCTCTGCCAGAGTTCTAAACAGGTGTATTGAATATTCAGTAGTCATAAAATAGTTTTAAACAAATTATTGTATCTAATTAAGATGTAGACAATAACCATGTGACCATAAGCAATATGAAAGCTAGTTTTAGTCTTTAGATACCCATCTATGGTATGGGAGGCAAAGCCTTTAATTATATAAATAACTGGCTTAGAATTTTTAGAATAGTTCAACGTATTGAAAATTGTAGGAAATAAGTACGTTAAGGAAGAATTCCTTCTTTTAGAACCATGTTGTAGCCTCCAAACAGGATAGTTTTAAAATTAAGGTTATTCTTAACATGTTTTCATACTGTAACAATTTGAGATGCTTATGGCATGTAAATATGTTTTAGTTTTAAATTAGTTGTGGTTTTTCTCTTGCTTCTTCTTACATATTCCTTTGTGTGAACCAAAATGAACATTCTCTCATCTTTCAATAGAATAAAAGATATTAAGGTGCCTTACCTAGTTGTCATCACTCAGATTTTATAAGTTGGATTTACTATTTTCACTGTCATTGTAGAGCAGAACTAGCTGTAGAACTTAAAACTGATCAATTCGCTTAAGAAGCTTTGTTCCTCTAATAGAGAAGAAAATGCGAAATATGTATGCGGAAACAGAATAATAACTTCTGCTAGGGCTAAAATAACTTTGTAAATTACTTAAAATTTGAATATAGTAATTATATTGTAGATTTTTTATTACTGTATTTGTAATTTTGTAAAGCTCTCTATTTTTACTTTAATTTCTTGATTTAAACAATTTTGTGCTTTTTTTCTGCATTAATACTCTAATCGTAAGAAAGACTACTGAACACTAATTACTAATTATATTAACCTGTCTTATTTACATCACCTGATGTAATATCTTGGCATACTCACCCAAGTCAGGTGAAATGAGCTCTTCTGACTTGAATGAGTTTGCTTGCCACCATGGATTATTCAAAATGACACATAGCATTAAAAGTGCTAACAGCATCTTGCTCACTTTGCCTTCCTGGTATTGTGTCAAGTTTTTTTTTCCCTTCCTTATGAAATAACTCTGCATTTCTTCTTTCTCAGGAAGATGCAGAGAGGGCCAGATACTCTCACCAGTCCAGTCGACACTCACATTTGGTTCGTGTTCAAACTGTATACTTTCTCTTTTTCATCATGGCCTTTAAAAACCAAACCAAAGGAAAAAAAGGCTTGGGTTCTGGTTTCATTTTGTAATGGAAAGGATGAAGCTTCAAGTCTCCTAAGTATCTGCAGTTTTAGTCATTATTTTAAGTCACATATAATGTTTAAGTTCATCTGGTATTTAATTTCCATCAATGTTAAAAAGGTAGTTTATTTTTATATGTTTCAATCTTCCAGTCTTTTCTTGCACTTTGAGTATTACTAAGTTTCTGTAGTATTTGTGAAAGAAAAGGTATCAGTACCTTAAGATACAGTTTGAAGAAGAGTTTGGTATGATGCAAGGTTCTCTTTCTTTGAGAAGGTGGGAATATATGATTCATTAATGGCAAAAAATTTAGCTGAATGATGTAAGGTATCCCAAAGACTGCTAACAGAAATATTTATTGTATAGACTCTTTTATATCATCTTTAGGCCATATACATTGGTAAAGAATGGTTTTATTGAGGATATGTAAACATTTTCCTGGTCTTGGATCTGCCTAGAAATAAGCTGGTCATTCATCTGGGTATATAGACCAGGAAAGGGACAAATTACTAAGATAAAAGTGTTGGTTTTATGTATTTTGGAAGTTGGAATGAGCTGTTTCTTTGTGTGACTTTTAAAAAAAAGTGATTGTCACTTGCTAAGAGATCTTGGTAATTAAGTGTAGTCTTTGATTAACTGAGTTTTGTGTAATGTCATTCAAGTCCTAGAGTTAAGTGTTTCTGCAATTTGCTACACAGGTATTTTTACCAAATAATTTTGAACAGTAAATACTTTCTAAAGAAAACATGTAAAATATGCTATGTGCAGCACTTAGAAACTTGTGAGCTGGTACAGATTTGCTGAGATCTGTTCTTGTCTTGGTTGACATAGCAAATACGCTAAGATGGAGATACAGTAATTGGCCATTGTCTAAACAAATGGGTTTGAATTGGGCAGATAACTAAGCTCATTTTTGTGGGGCTTACTTAGAATTTCTTTGACTGCCTTGGTTATTTTCTGTCATTCAGTGAAGATTAATAGAATTAAATTTAAAAATTTATTTCATATCTTGATATATTTTTATAATTTCATTCTCAAGAGTTCCTGGGATGTCAGTGCATTTCACAGGAGCAGAGCAAGTACTTCCAAAAGGAGAGATCTTGTGGTGTGTAACTGGGAATGAGCATGCTTTTTATTTCGAATGTGATGTGTTCACGCTGTAACATTTTCTGCGTCTACTTACCAAAGCAGTAGTGTGGTGAAAGCATGCTTATAGAAAATTATATTAATGGGACTCCTGCAATGATTGATGTAATCAAACACTTTGTGGTAGCAAATCTGAGAGCTCAAAGAAAGTGCTAAGTGAAGTTATCTTCAAGACAGAACACTTAGAGGTGTGAAGGGAATTCATCTCTTCAGTTGCTCTCTCCTGAAGTCCTCAAAAGAGAAGTAAAATAAAGTGGAAAAAGGTTCTCCATCAGCCTTCATAGGTACAAATATGTTGTTGAAAGTTACGACAGAAAACATTTTTCTCTTTCATGTTGTGATTTTAGAACAACAGACAAGGCTGAAATACAAAAATTTTGCTTTTTCAGTAACAGGTATTTCTGTATATTTTTGGTATTCCTAGTTTAGGTGACTTAAACATTTGTTAGTAGACTCTTAAGCTGTTAATAGTTAGTTGTAAAAGGTATAAGTTAAGTCTCAGGATGATCATGATTATCCGAGTGATCTGTCTAAATTCTCTGATCTGTTTAAATTATTGGAGGTAATAATTAAAGACAGAAATTGTTTTTTAAAAAAAAAAAGTTAGTTAAAACCGATAGTGTCCTATGGGTCCTGTAGGTAATACTTTTAGTAACACAGAAAGGGACCATAGTCTCTAAATTACATCCATAATATTAAAATATCATCTAAGATATTGTTAATATTGCATGTATTGGAACTACTGAGATAATATCAATACAGTATGAAATAATATTAACTAAATCTGGCATATATTAACTTATAAACAAATGTAAAATCTAAAACCGGGGAATTTCTGGTGTTAATTTGATGTCTAGAAGAAATTTTCAGATGTACCAATAGACGAAAATTATTTTTCTTGCAATCCTCTCATTACGCCTCATTTTAAAAATTCTGCTGAGTAATACTCCAGCATGCTACTAGT
>VYZQ01031160.1:0-14126 GCA_013400655.1 Mystacornis crossleyi | reverse complement strand
GAGAGACTGTCAAGTATTTGAAGTATTTTGGGGAGACACTGAGTTCTTAAATTCATTCTGGTTTTTTGAGTTCGTACTGAGGTACCCTGGTTTTGTTCAAAGCTTTCTTCCAAAGGCATGATGACCATTGCAGAGCTGAGGGAAAAATGGAAGCATTTGGGCTTGCCAGAGGAACAGCTGGAAGCTATCCTGCAATTGGACAGTTTTGGCGAGGAGGTGGAATGGATGAAGTTCCTGGCACTTGGGTGCAGCGTGCTTGGTGGGGTATGTTCACAGCAGGAGCCCTCGTATCCAAACACAAGTCTAGGATGGTATACAAGATAGACCATAGAACAATTAATGCAGATAGATTTGGGGAATGGTGATTTGCAGCAGCTGGCAAAGTGGCTTGCGTGTTTACTTCTGTTGCCCATCAGATTTTGGTCTGGGGAACTTAACCGGAAGGATGGGTGAGTCCTCAGTTTACTGGAGCGGCAGTAGAAGAGCAAGCATGTGTGCAGGGAGGTCGTACTGTGGGAGAGAGGATGATAGAGGAATGATGCTGATGGCATCAGTGTAAATGTCCATGGAGACAGGACATGTAAATGTCCAGGAGAACTGGAGAGAGAAATTAAAGAACCAGTTTTTAATTGATTGTGTAGCCAATTAAATTTTCACAGCAGCACTTAATGTTACTAAAGCTACACTTAATTCTTTTAAGGTCAGTAATAAAATCTCAGCAGAGCATTTCAACAGAATGAAAGATTATAAAATGCATTGAGCTGATGTTCTTATAAAGTATAATACTTTTAATGATTTCTACAGTAGGGAAGAAGAAGTACTAAAAAGAAAATAGATGCGAAATAGTATTTTCTAAATGTTGCAATATCTGGAAACCCTGAAAGTTCACCTGGCCTGGTGATACAATTGTGTGTGTATATCTGTCTATCTATCTATCTGTCTGTCTATCTATCTATCTGTCTGTCTGTCTATCTATCTATCTATCTATATTTCAAATGTGTATTTCTTGACTCCAATCTCCCTCCCACAATGATCTTGCAGTTTGGGCTCTTTTCTTCATTTAAAAATAGTAACAGCAACATTACTTATCTAAAAAACGACCCCACTCTTGCCCAAAAAACCTCAAACAAACCAGAACCAAAACCAAAAATGGAGTCACAGGAATATCATTCTCATGGAGCTAGACAGACTAAATTTCACCATCTCACCATCCTTTTGGATATTAAGTGAATGGTTTGATTTCAGTACTACATAATGAAACGTAAACTTCCGTTTCCTAAACCAGAGAGAAGGACGTACGCAAGAAACTGACATTCATTTCCTGCAGCTGTTAAGTTGTGTTCACAGTCAAACAGGGTCACAGCTGGGATACAAGAGTAAACAAGTATGAACTTCTTAAGAGCATCAGTCTGAAGTATCTTTTTTGTAAAGCACTGATGCATTTTTAAAAAGCCTTGGAAAAATGACCACACAAGTAGCCTGTTAAATTGTCTTTCAAAGGTGGCAAAATGGATATGAATAACTTTGCTGTGTTGTGAGAAAGAGACTGTTACAGCTTGGCATGGCAGGACCAGAAAGGGCAGTAGAGGGGTAGCCAAATGCAAAATGTAGAGTTGGCCATCGTAGAGGCAGCTGCCTCTATTTTCCCTGAGAAGCCCCCCAGGGGAGGAGATACATTAAGTAAAACTGTTAAAAAGACTATAAGATGACACTTCTCTGGCCTGTGTTCTGGATCTTAAACAGATACTGCATTTAAAGTACTGCTATTCTACTGTTAGGAAATACTATCTCTTTACATAGACATTGCTTGCTTGCTAATGAAAAGGTAAGAGTAAATTTTGAAAAAGTTGCAATGGAAAATATTAATACTTAGGTTAAAGGAAGCCTGTGTGGGTTTGGTTTTGTGCTTTTTTTATTGTGTGTGTGATTTTATTTGTTTGTTTCTTTAATGGCATCCAACCAGTCTTTGACTGCATGAAACTCAATGCTGAGTTTTTCCACTTTTTCTCCATATAGCTCAGCATGCATAGGGCACTGGATTATCAACACCATATTAAATAAAGGATTTTTTCAAAGTATATTTGGAAGTAGTAAATTGAGGCATGTTTTTGTTTTAAAGGTAACTCGGATGTTATTGGCCTTTGACTAAACTGAAATAGTCTTTAAATGCTTTTTGCTTCAGTGCTTTTTCTACTATCTATTAAAATGGAACTTGCATAGAGATAGGAGAAACAGTAAATATCAGCTAAAATATAATCTAAAAAATACATAATATCATAATAAAATCATGAAACCTATATTCATTTTGTGGGGGTTGCAGATTTTCTCTCTTAACTGCTGCTGAGAATTCATTTAGAACCATTAATATAGGTTCACACACAAACACCTCTTAGTAGATACAGTGATGTTGGAGCTTTTACAGTAGCAGAACAGAGCAATTTGGCCCAATTGGAGACAGCTCAGATTACCCTATGCCATTTTTAACCATCACAAGATTCTGGTTTTTTTTTTTTTTTTTTCCTGTCTCTACTAGAACTACAGTATTGTTTCCATCCTTGGACCTGCACTAGAGAGTAAATTTGGGGTTTAAAGCTAGGCAGCGATGATAACACCTTCATCTCATTTACCCTCACTTTTAATGGCTTACAGCATGGATTTTGTCATGGTATGCAAAGGATGTTCATGGGTCTGACACTTTTCCTTTCATTTCTTGCTGGAACTCGCTGCAGTCCTTACTGAGTTCAATGAAACAGGCCTGTGAAATCCTAACAAGAGACCCAGAAGGTGGAGCAGCTCGAATTCCCTTTGAAACATTCTCCTTCCTTTATTCGTATTTGGCCAGTATTGATGGAGAGATACCAGAGACAGAAACAAAAGCATTCCTCCAAGATATTCAAGAACAAGCGTAAGTAAAAACCTGTGCAAGGAATTTTAATGTATCAGTTGCCTCTGGGTTCTTCATAAGCCTTTAATTTCAGGAGAATAGTCCATCTTCATTTTGGGCATATCTGTGATGACAGAAGTAAGGATTGACTATGATTGTGTCAAAAGTATACATAGTTATTTTTTGTCAATGGCAGTGTTTGCACTGTTAAAAGATAAATTGTTATTTATCCATCTTTCTCTGAAATATTGAAGTCTCTATCTGGTGGTATAATTTTCCCTGTAGGAAGCTACATATTATATATAGGCATGTAACATCTGCATATTACTGGTTCTGGAACCAGCAGCAGCTTCTGGGCTGTTCCATTGATTCAGCATAGAGCATAAACCAGAGAGAGAGACTGGGAGTTCTCTCATTGTATCCATAGTCACACATAGGTCACAAGAAATGCACTTTAACCAATTAAAAAAGATCTGTAACAGGCTTGTCCTCCAAGCGCTGCCTGTGTAACGTGTTTGCATACAGACACTTAACTCTTCCTACCATCTCTCTGGAAATGTTCTTTCTGTGCATGGTGGGCTGACACGACCCCAGAGGCGCTACCACCACTGCTGCTACCACCACCAGCTCTCAGAAGCTGACAGAAGCCACCTCCCCCCAAAAAACATTGCCACACGAACTCCATACGCTGTCTTAGATTGCCACCAGCTCCAAGTCCATGGGAGCTCCAAAACAAGAGCATACAAATGAACTGTTTCATCATTAGTTATCAGATTGACAATTTTTAGTAAGAACCACTTTTTAATCACACCCTTTTTGCTTGCATTTCATATAGCCCTAAATTGTATCTTGTCCAACACACTCAGATTTACCATGTGAAAGTGCCATTTAAAAAAATTTGGTTTATTCCTTTCCAGGGACAAACACTCTGGCATGGTGCTGATCAGACACTTTCTGCCATACTCCTTCATATTTTATTGATCAACCCTATTCTTCAGCATGAGGTGAGAGGAAGAAAAAAAAGGAAGGAATAAGTTCAAGAAAATAATTTGTGTTTAAAGTACACTCATTTGCATATTTCAGAACAACATGATCCTCTTCTTTGGCATTTCCTTTTCTTTGCCGCACTCTTGAGATGGCCCTTCAGGGGATGTTAATTGAATACATGTTTATACTGTTCTCCTGNTGGGCCATTACCAGGAGATAGCCCGGGGGGAGGAGGCAAAGATAACACTGCCCCACCTGGTTTCAACAGCCCCTGAAGATGGTAACAGAATACATACTTTTGGGCACACCTTACATTGCAACCTAGGACATCCTGCCTCCCAAATACTGATGGCCACCCCTGGGGTGTGACCCCTTCACTCATCTGCTTATATTGAGCAAAAGTGTTTTGTTACCGAGCTTCCTACCTACACTTTATAAGTGATTGTTAAGTAAAATGTGGAATTCAGTTAAGACTGGGCAGCTGTAAGGGGAGCGTTTCCCATTACGCTTCTGGTAGCACTGCCTTCATTTTGACTCTGGCACAAATACAGCTGGTCTGCCTGGACATGCTCTGTTTAAACACTCTTTTACCAAGCCCTACTGAAAGAACTTAATGCGAACCTTGTGGCTGAGCTGATAGACAAAACCAATGCAAGGAGTGCAATGGTTCCATATTGCTTTCCCTTTAATTAGAACCCTTTCAGAACTTAAATATCTTTTTTTTCGTTTTTGGATAAACTTGTCTAATAAAGATGTTTTAAAACATGTTTTGTTTTCTGACAGGAAAAGCTACTGCATTTGTCACATAGGTGAGGAATACCTGACACAGAGTTGTTTAGCTGGACTGCTGTAGCAGGTATAGAAGACTAAATCCATCAGAACTAGACCAGATATTTAGTGACAGATAATCACACTTAATTGCCGAAACAATTGAGGTATGAAAGAGGATACTAGTGGCTACAGTAAAACTGGAAAGATTCGCTTTGACTGAGAAGGCCACAAGCAGGAGCAACATGGAGTGCCCTCTCCTGGCTCATTGATCATACAGAAGTATTTTAGGAAAGATGGATCTGCAAGCTTGTTCTTTTATAGTTACTTACTTTGTTGAGGTGAGAAGCTTGGCTGATGGTGACTGACGGTGCTGAAGTAGATTGTGTGAGGAGTTAACAGAACTGCACATCCTTAATATGTATCTGCATGTTTTAGTCTGTTTTATCAACCTCCATCATAAATATTTGTATGATAGTCCACAGGATGGGAAGTCTTCCTAGTTATTGTTGGAAGGAAATACTGCTGATGTTGGAATAATATGGTACTCAGCAATATCCCAAGTGTTCTTGGTGCCTCCCTCCTAGCTTCTGTGGAGAGCTACATTCTCATCACCTTTGGCAGATGCCATGGATCCGGATTTTCGAGCATGAGCTTGGGAACACTAACTTTTGTGGTATTGCCCATTTACCACCAGCTGCAGTTGAAGATGTTTCAGCCCGTTGGATACATGCTGCCCTCTGGTACATGCTGTAATTAGGCAATGTCACCTAGAGGTGACAGTGTTAGGTAGGAGGGGGAGCTCTCTTCATGCCGTCCCTGTTTGTAACTGATCTGGACTCCAGGGATTAGCTCTGTTCTATATCCACTACCTATGGGCCAGGAAGGCCAGTAAGTACAACCTCTCAGATTTTATTCTTCAGCCTTGTCAGACTAAATTCAAATACATGAGAGATCAATATAATTTATTAATAGATGTATAAATGTTACAGATTTACACATTTTCTGAAATATACTGCTTCCATCCTGACAAACCTTGAAACTCTTTTGTCTCCAAGCAGCACGGGTGTAATGCAACATCAATATTATGTGTACACCTTTACTGTCTCAGGCAAAACAGCAGTAACAGTAGTTCTTGTGCAAGTTATGTTTTGAACAGCTGATGAACAAAACCATAGGTTCTTGTTTCTACTTTCTTCTTTTATGGTTGTGATACTTATCTTCATCCCTGAAACAAAAACATAAACATTGTGTGGGCTGTTAGGCTCAGAGTGACAGAGTCTGAAGAGAGAAAAACAACTTGGAAAATGGAAAGTTCTCATTAAATGTAGTCCTCTAAGGAAAGAAAGTAAACTGCGTTTAGACAGTTTATTTTCCATGCTGCTTTAATCAAAGCCTTGTCACACAGTGCCAGAATGGCAATTAGTTTAGGAGAAATGGCATCACAGTGTAATGAAGCCAATTGAGACAAGCCATCACTGCCATCCACGTAGTTATGTAATGCATTTACCCAGACACGTGAGGGACAAGGCAGCGTTTCTTCTGCACAACAGTCCTCCAAGCCCCCACACTCATCTCTGCTCAAACACAGGTCCCACACCCCTGTGGTCCTGCAGATGTTGATGGTATTAGAAGGTGTGGCCTAGATTTGTTTTCTTTTGCTAAATTTTTTGTCCAGAAGTACTGAAGAGTGACAGCATTGTTTTGAAGCATCTAATATGGAAAGGCTAATGTACGCATATTAGTGAAACAAATAATCCTATTTATTAAGGTTAGAGCAAACTAGAGCAGAAATCAGCATTAGACATGACAGGCACTTAGGTGTGGACGAAGAATATACTGTCCATTTAACGATGTTGATCAAGGAGTAAAATAAACAGCCTGTTACACTACTGTTGCAGTCCTGCAGCATGCTGCAGAAAGTGCCAGCTTTCAGATGTGAGAGAGTAAATTCTGAAGTCTGGATCACAGTTTATGATCTCACAGCATGTTTTGTTTAGTATTAGTAGCCTCATGCCACTGGCTTGTCATACTGCACATGAGGTTAACCTAGCTTTTTAATTGGACTAGATACTCTCAATCTCTGCACTAAACTCTCACAGACAGTGGCTACAGCTGCCTGATTCAGAACCAGGAGTCAGCTGTCACTATGTCTCCTCACCTCTCTCTTTTTCTCCGAGAGTCTCTGTCTTTGCCTCTCTCACGACTCCTTCTTCGTTTACTTGGACTCCTGCTGGTGTCTCTCCTGTGTCTCGTGCATTCCGTATCCTTACTGCTTCCCCCAGACTGCCGCGAGTCCACTGAAGCCGACCGCCTGTCCTCCCTTCTGAAACTGAAGTGATTTTCGTCAATACGAATAGTTTCACAGTCACTGTTTCCAGTACCAGTTCTGTAATACAATGACCTACTAATGATTAAGACAGAGGACATACCTTTTATTAAGCCTCTCTGAGAAATACAATACCTCCCAAAAGAGGCCCACAGTCCATGCTCTTACACGTGCATATCTCAACACGCTATTTAATCTAATTATTTCCTATAAACACTGCTCCTCAGTCTTAACACCTCTGCTTGTGAAAGAGGAGGCAGTAGAAGGGGTTCACTCTATTTCGCTTTAAATCTTTAACTCTTCAACCACCTGTCTTAAGCTGCAACCTACAGTGGAGAACCCAAGTCCTGATCTCTCAGAATCACAGAATTGTTAGCGTTGGAAGGGACCGCTGGAGATCATCTACTCCATTCCCCTTGCCAAGGCAGGGTCACCTAGAGCAGGTTACACAGGAGTGTGTCCATGTGGGTTTTGAATGTCTCCAGTGAGGGAGACTCCACGACCTCCCTGGGCAGACTGTTCCTGTGCTCTGCCACCCATTAATCTCCATTGTAATGCTGGGAACAGAGTGTCACTTTCTAGTTTGTTTCAAAAACATTCTCCTCTCAAAGACTGCTGAAGAGGCACAAATAGGCTATCACTAGGTCATGACCCCACGTTTACTTCAGTTACAAATGTTTGAAAGGGTGTGCAGTGTTGCCTGACACAGCAGAAATATGTACAGCTAAAACACACTCCCAATTAGCACAGCAGCATTTGCAGGGATAAGAATGTAAAGCTTCCCCATATTTCTTATGTTATGGAAACCTTTACTCTGAGGTGTAATACAGCTAACACGTCACGTGGTAGGGAAGGTTAAGAAATTGTGTACTTGTATTTCCTTCTGTAGCCAGCTACAACATAAACACACATTTGGGCACAGAGGGAGCACTATTCATCCCCCAGCTCCACCAGAAACTACCTGTTCAGCTGAATCACTTGCAACTAGCCTACTTACCTCTGAAAGAAAGACACTTATTAAGAATTTTTCCCCATCCTTCATGCAGGCAGAGCTTCTCAACCAAGACTTAACAGAATGAGTATAAAATAAACCATGCATATCATTCAGATAAGGTTGGTATGTGCTATTAGAAGAAAGTGGTAAGATAAAATTACAATCTGCTCCATGCCCAAAGAATCTGTCATCTGGGGCATACCTTCCTGAAGATTTAGACTTCCCTCCTTCACATATCTCTGCATTATCCAACCTGTTCTCCTCCTGCCACTGGTTGCTGAGTTCTTCCATATGCACACCAATCACATCCCGAATCACCTGGAAATTAAGATAAGTTGAAAACAAGTATTTCATAGTAGGGCCTGAACTAGCACTAGACAAACTGTAAACATCTCAAAAAACCCAAACCCCACAACAATCTCCCCCAAACCCTATACATCAGATGTTTGAATGGAAAGTCTTATTTGCAGAAACATGTTTTAGCATAAATTTAAATAGCACCATTTTATGATAGTGAGCTATGTCTTGCTGGCATTTTCACATTCAAAACTCAGCAGTTAGAAATGCTCACTATTTGTAACTTGCTGCAACAAATCAATAACATTACTTTATAGTTTGCGACAATAATAAAGCAGGGTACAAGAAGCAGAGAAAGACACGTATTCTTTGTCTTTGAAAGAGTATGTAATTGTTTATGCTGATACATAATAAACACTTTTGCGCAAAAAGGCCTTTATTTTCCGATCTCACCTCAGTGTAGGACTTCTTTGTTATATGAACATTCTTAGCTCTGTAAGACTGTCGCCGCCTTTTGTAATCTCGCATTTCAGCCAGAATTTCAAGATGGGACTTTGGACCTTTCTGACTATCATCTGGCAAAAATTGGGAGTAAAACAAATGGTCATGAACAGGACATTAGAACCTGCAGGTTTGCAGGCCTCGTACGTTCAGGAAAATAAAATATATTGTGTTCTTTCTCAAGTTCCTCCTGTACTTAGTAACTATGGTGAATTTATCTGAAGCTTCTCCCCAACCTTCTTGCTGGCTGTTTACACACAACTAAAAAGCCAGCAAGAAATGCTGTTGTGTGATCTCAATCTCCAAACTGCAATCCAAACCAATATATAGGCTTGTGATTTGGTCAAAGGCCTTCTAAATACAGGTCATGTTTTCAAAGCCAGTATTACAGTAAGACACAGAATGAGAAAGCCAGATTCTGTAAAAAATTTAGCTGCGTAGATGACAAGCGCTGTCTCACCTCCTAGGCACAGCAGGGCCTGCAGGGTGACACAGATGCTTTTGCTGCACTTGGTACAGTTACAAACTGGCATGACTCAACAGGGATGAAAGGCCCCAAACCAACACCAAAGTATGTTGCTAAAGAGCTCTGCCTGGATGACTGCCAACCTCTCCTGTTCAGCTTTTATTCTTAAGAAATCTTTATTCTCATCATCTCTTACATCAAGAACTGCTCCGAGCTGCACAGCAAGTTGGCAGCATCAAGGAACCTGAAGTCAGCTACAGCAAAGACAGAAGATCCATCCACTGAGATATACACAATTTGTGTGCCAAGAGCAGAGCACTGAGGCTTTCCCAGAAGGAAAACAGCATAAAGGACACCAAACTAGCATTCTGTGATGCCAGGTCTTTGCTGTGGCTTTTAAGAACTGTATGCTCTCCCCACCACAAAAACAGCACAATCAATTCTGTTTGGTTTTCAACAAAATTCATGTAACTGGACAAACTGAAAATTCTGAGCCATAAATTGAACAACAGATCATTCTTCAAACCTTGGGTGATTTTCGCTGCTAAATCCACGAAGAGATCGCTGTCATTTTCCGTTATCTGGGATTTAGACCTCTGTTTCTTTGTTTCCTCAACAACGTAATCGTAGAGTGCAAGGCGGTCAGCTTGAGTCAGGTCACAGGTGAAACGCTTGTGGTTTTGAGGAACTTCTACAGGCAGTAACGAGTAAGATCCTGGAGTTGGGACAGAGAGCTGTCACTTGTAAAGTAGCATAATTATGCAGGAAAATACCAAGAAGCTCAACAAACAAACAATGCAGTAAACTCCCATGCTGTTTTCATCCTTTCCCTATATATCTGTAAGTTTCAACTTTCTTAATTAGAAAAGATAAAAACTGCTCGAAGATTCCTCCCAAGCCCCACACAGGCTGTATAACCCCTCTTGATTGCTTACACAGATACAGGTTTTCATATGCCATGAAGGAACCATACCAGATTAGATCAAAATGACACTCTGTAATTTCCCATGAGTTTCAGCTCTTGGCTTACAAGCTATATCAAGAGAGGCTGCAGCTCTAAGTTGTGAGTTTATCTTACTCCTAAAATGTTATGTAAAGTAAAATTTGTTAGCTGCAAAATACCTGTTCTGCCAACAAAAATAATAGCTTCTAGGAGACGAGATAACCAAGCACTGTGTAAATCAGTCTCACTCACAGTGTCACCTTTTCTGCAGAGCTTTTATAATAGACTGCCACAGGAATGTATGGCTCTTTCAAAGTGCTCCAGATCAGTTCAGATAACTGACTTAAAGTTAGGGAAACAAACACACTGCTTGCACACTCCTCTCTCCCTGACCCATCAGCCTGGTACTTGCTTTTCTCATTCCCCAGTTAAAACACATATGCCTCCAAACAAATAAATCCATTTTCAGTCCATTGCAACTGCAGTGAAGTGACTTCCCTAAAGATACAGGATGGAACACTCTAGGACATTGCCTACAAAGAAGCATTTTAGTCAAGAACGTTCATTTTTCCAGCAACCATTGACCTGACCTCCATAATCCTGCCTCCCCCAACACAATCCCATACATCTCCAGGCAGACAGAAGAGCCAACACATAAGAAGGGTGTATGCAACACCCTTCACAACAGCAAACCTAGAGCTTCTCCAGATTATGCAGCTCTTAACAGAAGCTGGGCAATCTTTCAGATCCTACTTTCACTAAAGACACCAAAGAAGAGGAAGAGGAACCACAATAAGTCTACAAACAAACCTAAAATACAAGATTTCATCACTACTGTACTTGGAACCTAAACCAGAACTGTTCTAACATGAACAAGTGGATTTAAACACAAAAACTAGAATTCTATTTTTAAAATGCACTGTTCTGTGACAGGGTCACAGAAGTCCATAAAAATGCACCGATAATTACATGCCTGTGATTTACAAGATTTACACAATTTATGATTAAGACCAGTTTTTCTGTTCTACAATTTAGCTATGCTAATATTCTAAATATGGTTAGAATTGAAAAAAAGAAGAAAGAAAACAAAGAAAGAAAATAACTTCCTTTGATATAGTGAATTATTTTTCATTTGTTTCTGTTGCTGAAGACTTTAGATTGAACAAGCAGGTCAGAAAATCTTACACTAGGCCAAGTTGCCACAACGAAAACCACCAATCCAGTTTTAGTGTTATCCTCAGAGAAAGGCAAGCTTGCAGGGAAATCTGGGCAGTGAACACTGGCATCTAGTGGCTCACTGGCGCACCTCTGCAGTGAAGCACTCCACAAAAGGTTTATCTGTTGCTTCTCTACTTGGATCTGCTTGTGTCAAATTAATGAGTTCCCATTTCCCTTCAGAGGGAATGCGCCTGATGTGCTCATCCCAGGAAATGTCCTTCCCAAGCAACTGGCCATTAAGCCTCTATCTGCTATCCCAGAGAAACAAAGACAACATGAAAACTGGCTGAGCAAGTGCTGCTGTATTTCACTGTCACTTTTCCTTCTGCCCATATATGTTTAACAAACCAAAGTCTACAGAAAGCAAATGCTGTATCTTTCAGGTGTTGCAGTAATTTCTCAATCATACACTAAAGCTCTACATATTCCATGGGGAGCCCTATTTTTCTACTTTGTCTAAGTCTGTACCCTCAAAGACTCTGTCCTAGCCTCATCCCCTGGGTAGTCACAAAACCCACCGAAAAATGAAACGTAAAGAAATTACTGAGCTTGGAGTAGTGACAAAGGACAACATCACGTTTGCAGCTGTGCCAGCATAGTTCTTATACAACTTCTTAGATCAGCCTTGAAACAGTCCAACATAGTAATATGCACGTTGTCTGGTTTTTTCAGTCCTGAAGATAATAGGTATGAGCACAACAGACTCTCTCATCTAGATGCCTCAAGTATAGAAAGTAATCATGCTCTAAGATATACAGGGGAAGGAATATTAAAAATAAATTTTTAATTTATTTTTGTGAAGGAAGTGAAATTCCTCACAGCAGTTCTCAGTGGAATGAAGGAAGCAGCAAGGAGGGAGACAAGAGCAGTTCTCCACAGGAGGCTGGCGAAGTCATGTCGGTATTTGCTTGCTCCTTACCTTCGCTGTAGCCTGTACCTTCCTTCACACTTTGAGCTCTAGCCTGCTTAACAATGTGAAACTGTAGATCTTTATCTGCAGGCAGAGAAGAAAATAAAATCATAGAACTTTTACATTAAGTTCTCGGGTACTCAGTTGGGTTAGTCTTTATTCCCCAATCTCTGTTATAACACTTATGGTATGGTACAGAACATCACAGTTTCATTCATGTACAAGGGGATATATGAACTAAAAATGTAAATTTCACCTATTCCATATTTGAAATGAGGGGAGAAAATTAAGAAAAATAGTATGTATTTCTGGATTACAAAGATGTGGAAAAAGAAATGTATGCGTATTGCTCTCTGTACCATTGCTTTGTCACCAAATTCTATGGACAGTTTTCCCACCTTCTAAGCAAGCATTTTAATACACTTTCTGCATGTGACGCAAATGGGGACTGAGAACATACGAGGAAACTCCTAAGAGGAAAAAACAGATCCTCCTTGGATTTTAAGATGAAAATATAAAAGTGACCTATAGAGTAGAATGACACAATGATAGAAGCATAAAAACGGTAAATTAAGGCAAATTGCAAATTACAATTTGAGAAAACTAACCTACTGATTGAAACACTCAAGGTTTTCAGGAAGCCTTGGGGAGTTTACAGCTGACAAGACAGTGGGGTGTGCTACCGTGAGGATCCGGACTCCTTAGTCCCACATCTCTGTCCCCCGTCCCGGGGATCTCCCCTCAGCCCCTCACCCTCTACACCCCCCCGGGGGTCTCTCCTCAGCCCCAGCCGTGCGTGCCGCCCGGGCAGGCGGAGCCCCCGCTGCCGCTCACCCATGGCGACGGAGGGGACCTTCAGGTTTTCGTAGAAAAAGCTGGAGTCGTACATCTCGGCCTGCGGGACCAAAGGGCTCGGTCAAGGCCCGGGGCCGCCGCGCAGCAGCGCCGACCCCGTGCCCCGCTTCCCGAGCCGGGCTCCCACCTCCTCCTCGGCGGAGTATCCCATCTTGCGGAGCCGGCAGGACGCCGCGTGCCTCTCCAGCGACGCGCGGGGCACACGGTGATGGACGTCATAGGGGCACGGCACCCACTCCACCCGCGAGGGGACACGGGTCGGGTCGGGTCAGCCCGGCCCCACCGGCCCCACCGCCCTGCCCCGCACAGCCCCCCCGCCTCACCGGGTCCCCGCCGAGCCACACAGCGCTGGGCGCCGCCATCGCTGCGCCGAGCGGCCCTGTGACCGCGCCGGGGGCGGGGCCGGCGCCACGTTCTCTGAGGGCGGTCCCGCCTCAGAGCGGGCCTGCGCTGAGCGCTGCCGGGTGTGCGGCGGGGTTTGAGTCAAGCTTTGCCTTTTATTTTTTAAATGAGTAGCCCGTGGCCGGGCAGTTATGATTAAGATGTTGCATTGTGAGCATCGGATGCTTGGTTAGTCTTTTAAGGAACAGGGAAGACAATCCCAAATTGAATGGGCTCTCCGGACGAGAGCCGCCAGGAGCGAAGTCAGCGGGGCTGAGCAGGAACTGGGGAATGGCAGTTCTGGCAGTGGGCGATCGCGACCACCGACTCGTTGGCCAGAACGGACTCAGAACGGACTCCAGGCTCAGATGGAGGGAAGGACCGCACCTGCGGACTGATTAACATAAGAGAGAGACACAGCCAGCAAATGGGGGTTGAGCAGTAATTAATGCAGAAGTTACGTAATTGCAACCAATGAATGCTGATGCCTTTGCTTGTTGAAATGTGTGAGTAGTGTGTAGTTTTGATGCTCGGTGAGCCAGCCTTGTGCGGGTCTCCCCCCGCTCCCCACCTGGCGCAAGCGGGAACAAATC
>VYZQ01031156.1:0-14660 GCA_013400655.1 Mystacornis crossleyi | reverse complement strand
TGTTCCCTTGGTCACGTGTACCTAAAATCCTGTCCCCTATTGGTCACTTTGAATGTAGCCCGCGGGAGTTCTGTACTTAGGGCGGTGTTCACGGGACTCCCGGCAGTTGTTCTAGTGCTGATCTAGGGGGCAGTCGCTGTGGGAGTCCCTGCCGGGCTCCGCCCATGTGCGGCGGGGGGGAATAAAACCTGAAAACCTCTATCAAATATCGTCTCCTTGATTCTTCCACGGGCCAAGGCTGTCTCCCAGGGAAAGGTTGCAGCCACCCCACTGCAACACTCTCTAGGTACTGAGAGATCTGTTTACACTTTAAATGGGGTGGGCCAAGTTGCTCTTGCCCTCCCAAGGCCAAAATAAGAGCAGATTTTAAAAGAAGACTTTGTAAGTACCTGTGTTTGTTAGAAATATTTAGCTTCTGAGTCTTGTGACCAAAGCAGATCGTTCATTTGAGCAGAATACAATGAACTTTTATTTCCCATTAGGGGAAATACAATCTCTGAGATCCTGAGAGCATCATTTGGTAGCTGAGATTTGAGGGTCAGTTCAAAGTTACTGCTAGCTGTCTCCTACTCCTGCTTTCCCTTTTCTGCCTGGTCTCCTGATGAGAGACTGCTTCAGTCAGCATTTAAGTATCCTTTTAAAGGCTAAGAAAGCTATTTTTGCCATTTTTTCTCCTAACTTTAAAAATTCAGAGTGCTCCCTCTAAGGTAATTTTGAAGTACAGAGACAGAAATATGGGCTAAATAATCAGCAGTGACTCAGAGGATCTAATATGTATTTAAAATTATCAAGATATATTGTTCTATTTTCCCAAAAGCATAATAATGAATAACCATAAACCTGGCATGCTTATATTAATCTCTGTAGGATATTACAGTTTGCACTCAAGACCTGAAGTATTTTTTCAGTGACAGCCAGTTGGCTTGCATCTTTTCCATTTTTTCTATGCTAGATAGGTCCACGCATATGCCTTGTGTTATTTTCTTACTGTTCAAAGACAACAACTAGAAGATAATGCAGAGGGGGAATAAAGCACATTTTTATTTTCTACTTTTCAAATACTATCAAAAAATTCTGCTTGCATAAGATATTCCTACTCTTTGGAAGATATTTTTTGTTGATATGGAAGAACTTTAAATTGGTACTTCAGGAATAGCTTGATATTTTTGTGTGTTGGTCTTTACCTCAGAATATAAACTTGCTGATGACACTGGGCAAAAAGGAGTTTGATAACCAGGAGCAACTTCAGACTGCAATATCTGTGCTTAGACACATCAGTAAAGATACTGAACGGGAATGGTTGTGTTTGGAACTTGTGGGTCTTTAACCTGTGGAACAGGGACCTTAACTCCCTGTGGGTGTCCTTCGTGGTGGGTACCTGATCCAGGTTATGGCATAATCATTTATGTTTCTGCAACAAGCAGGCAGTGCTTTGTTCTCTTCGGGATTTTCAAATGCCTGGAATATTGAAGCAGGAGAAACCATATCTTTCTAGAGCTTATTTTTATGGAATGCATTATGAAAACAGATTCTTAGGAAATAGCAAGTCACCAGTATGCTTATTAAAATGACCTTAAGGTCACATTCTGCCACTGTTAATCAGAAGAGTTGTACCTTACTCCTTGAGCTTTCCTATTGGATTCAGTGGGATTACTTAAGGAATTCAGGTACTACCTGATGGGACCAAAGTGACAGAGAGGCTGGCTCCTAATAAGCAAGCTGCTGTAATGTGACATGTCTTCATTTTTACCTTCTACTTTAGCTAGGTAAAAATATTTCAAATTCAAGTTATTTTCTTTTGAAAATTCCTTCTTAGCAGAGATGAAGTTTTATGTACCATTAATATATGAATATTTTTGATCAATATTTTAATATATTTATTGTTGTAATGTGAAGTCTTCCTTTCTGAGAACGTACTTCTAGGTTAGAAACTCTCCACTCTTTTATTTTCAAAAAAACTGCAATAGAAAGAAAATAATTTTGTTGTGAAGTCTCCTTGAAATTCTGCAAGTGTCACAAAGATATTTGACAGGGTTTGTTGGAATTTCTTTTTTATTTTAATTTTATCAGGCCAAACAGCTTCATTTTAGAAGAACTGGACAGTACTTCATGGTCTTTCTGAACTGCCAATTAGCTAACAATGACTTGATTTAATTTTGCAATATTGTAATATTGTAACAGCGGCATGAAACAGAATGGAGCCATATTGTGGTTTAGGAATGGTACTCCCCAATTTAGTGTTCCCACCGATTCTCCCCAAACCATGTGTGCCCTCCTTTCCCTGTAGCTGGATGGAGAGAAGAACTGGAGGTACAACACCTAAAGATCACTGGTTGAGATAAGAACAATTTACAGGAAACAGCAATGACATAAGAAAACAAAGAGTAACAGCAACAATACTAATGACAGAGGGTAAAGAAAAAGAAAAATGATTCACACAATAAACCCCCAACAATACCTGACTGCTCCCTCTACCACGCTATACCAACTCAGAAGAGAGTCCTTCTCCCATCCCCAGAAAATCTGCGTCCTGGCCATGTCCCCTTCTGCCTACAGCAGAAATTGCCCCTGTTCTGGACAGAACCTGGACAGGCTTCTATACAATGCTGAACATAAATGGGAAACTCACCTATGAAGAATTATTTGTACTTCTGCAAAATAAAGTGATGAGAACATTTTTACACACTTTTATGCACTGGGAGAAAGGAATGCCAGAATTATTTTTTCTTCTCCTTGATGGAGAAGAAATCAAATCTGGCTTAGGTTTCACTCTAATAAATAGGTTCTTTTCAGCCAGACACAAACCACTTCTTTGGGTATTTGCAAGAACATTCTTAGCTTTGAGTGTTAGTTCAGGTTGTTGGACTTGAACTCCAGGACCCGAGCACTGCAAGAAGGTATTTTACTAATAAAAGCTTTCATTTTTCAAAGTAATAAAGGGTTGTTTTTTTGTGGGGCAATGGGGTTTTTTTGTTGTGGTTTTTTTGTTGTGTTTTTTTTTTTTTTTAATAAGCCATCAAATTTAAAAGTGCTCAGATACAAGGAAATTCTGTGATACACAGCTTGCAGTGCAAAAGTATGGCACTTTCAGAGTATTTCAGAGCATGGGAGGATTTATGCTCTGTGCTAGTCCTGTGCTCATAGGCAAGATTAATGCCGTCTAATCTAATGGTGAAATTGTTCACATGAAACACCAAAACTAGATTTTAAAAAGAGCTTAATAATGACTTAACTGCATTGAGGTGTGCACTCTGCAAATTTAATTCAGAAGAATCAAATGTCAGTATTCAAGTCAGAAAATACATGATTTAATATATTTTCCTTCATCCTGTTTTCCTGTGTTCTGCTGTTGTGCCTGCAGTTATTGAGATGCTTCTTTTTAACTTCTCTCTGATGAAAGCAATCATGATTACAGAAAATAAAACTTAGAACTTAAGATAAATGTAGGTCTGAACAATTAATAAGAAAAGACAGGACTTTTTGCTCCTTTCCTTGAACCAAACTGTGCCTTAAAAGTATGAATGTAAATGTCACTGATTCTTTCAAGTTTCCTGGATATAAGGGTTAAAAGTCTGGTGGACTGTTTAGGTAAACAAGAATAATTATTTCTTATTAATGAATAAATATTATTTGGTATTTTTCCTAAGTGCAAAATGTTTCCCTCAAATAGAAGTAGAAATAAAGAAATTCCTTGTTATGTTTTTGAGCATAGTCAATGTGAGCCATTAACAGGCAACTTGAATCCTGAAAATACATCTGGACTCTTTAGACAGTATTTCTGAATAATTAGTACATTCAAAGGAGGGTGAGATTCATATCATGTTATATGTAAAAGGAAAAAAGTATAGCTGTTTAAATTTATCAAATCCTGAGGAGAAAAATTCTGCATCATCTATTTTTTTTTTTGACAGTACAAAATTGTTTGTTATTGTGTATCTGGAAGTGGTTTTGTCCAGCAAAAGCTGAACTTAGTACTGAAGGCAGTATTATTGACCTAGAAAATAGTTTTTTACTGAGTAATATCTCAGCCTCTTGAGATGTATTTTTTATCAAATTTTAACTCTTGGTATTTCCATTTCCTTTCCACTGCTATAATGTTGTGTATCATTTTGTATAATTTCTCTCTACTGGAGACATGGCAGACCTTTTAAATGCTTGTAATTTATGTTTTCCTCGGAAGCAGCCAGTATTTGAGTTATACCGATGTTGTTCTCTGTGTTCCTTGCCTACACATGGTGATAGCAGTACTACACCTGCAAACTTTATTTTCCAGTCTCATGACAACATCTGGAGAGCTTGGTCGCAGTTTGTGGTCCCGAAGCGCCAGTGCCATGCCAACATAAACCAAGGTGCCGTGGAGACTTTGCAGACAGCACAAAATGGTGAGACAGACACTAATGGGGGGAATATCAGATGAGCAGGGGAAATACTGGTCAGGCCTCAGGGCTTAAAAACTGAGGGCTTAGGAAAGGCCCCTCCTGGGCCAAGCGTTGAGGAGCAATTTTCTGGGTTGTCTGAGGGTGTGCTTTTCTTCACTTGGGTCATCTGTGATGGGCTTTAGAACAAGGGTTCAAAGAATGATAGCTTTGAACTGATAGCAGAAAGCTTTTCTTGGTGTAAGGGGTTAAGCCTTAAAACATCCCCCAGGATGGATAAATCCCTTGCCTTCCATTTTGTCTAAGTGTATATAATCTCTTTTTCTTCAGGCAGACTGTCCCTGAGTTTCTCATTTCTTAGTTTGTGTTGGCTGGAAGAAAGAAGAGTCAGTTATATTTAAATTTATTTACATTATACTTGTGGCTATTGTATTTCTTAATATTTTAAAATGTCATAAACATTTCCAGTACTGAGGCCACATGTGCACATAAGCCCACATAAGCCTACTATCCTGGTGAGACGTGGTCATAGTCTGGGACTGTCTTCAGCTTCCTATCCCCTTGTACCTCATGCTTTGGTGACTTCACACTCTTGTTTGCTTTTTTAATTTCCATGTTATACTTCACCGCCATATTCACCCCTTTTGCCATAAAATCAGCCTGAGGGCTTGTGCTGTGTCTCCAAGGACCACACAGAGTTGTGTTCAGACTTGTCAATTGCACTGCAAAGAATCACATCTTTTTAAAATAGAGAAGAAAATTATTTATTTTATTTTTCAGCAATTTTTTGCTTATTCTAAGCTCTGCCATATCATTGTACATTGTTTGCTTTTGTGCTTATTATGATAGTTTTTTGTTGTTTTCTTTTTTTTTTTTTAATTGCTAGCCCAATCAGGTGAACATCTTTGGCTTTCTCTATCAATTTTCCTCATTTTACAGTGTGTATTGCTTCTTGCATCTTGGATTTGTTACTTGTGACTCTGTTTCTGTGTTTTTCCTCTTCTTTTTGCTATGGAGTCTAAAATGCATTTGCAGCCTTGTTGTCATCCTTGGTTGTACAATAGTGTTCTTGAGCCTTTTTCTTATAATATAATAAATTATTTTTATGAAGCATTCCCAGGTTTTATGTCTAATCTTTTCCTCACAATTTTTCTTACAGCATTCCTTACTTTTGAAAATTATTTTTTTCTGGTTGATCAATCCTCTTTGTGAAACCTAAACTTATTCTGAGACAAGTTCTCCTTTTTAGTTCGGTAATCAGTTTAATTTTATTCACCAGAACAGAACTTGAAATTGAGGTTCACACTATTGCTGAACTTTAAGGCTGTAGTAGAACTTTAAAATAACCCTACTGGTTCACAGAAAAATTTTCTCATGTGGGAAAAAAAAAATTGCACTTTGGGATTCCAGAACAACTTAGATTGATGATGATTTTCCTTTTTAGGTAGCACTATTAGCAGGTGTAATGATGCTTTCTCCTCACCAACCAAGAGAGTGATGCTTCTGGAGAGGAATTCAAACCCCTAATTCATTGACATTAAGCAGGCTTTTGGTGTGGGTTTGGATGAGTCCATATTTCAAGGAATGTGTATAAAGTTTAATGAGCACATAATCTGTCACTGAAATCCATTGTTTTGCTTGCATTTCTTCTACCCATTGCTAAAAGAATTAATACAAGGGTGATGTTATGCTCACGTCAAATCCCAACTGTGGATATCCTGCCTTTGGCTTCTACTCTCCTAATATTTAATACCAATCCAATATGTTTTTTTTCAGGATGTGATTAGCTGTACAGTATTAAACAATACAACACTGTGAAGATTATAACTTTTTTAAACCAGGGAGAAGTTATGAATTTGTTTTTATGTCTGGTAACTGGGTGCTTAAGCTCAAATTCAGGAAAGCATTTCTATGGGAAAGCAAGCTTACAGTGTGCTTAATGTCAGTCACAGGTCTGCACCACATTAAGGCACATTTCAAAGAAAAAAAACAACACATGGGCATAGGTGTTTTTAAAAGTGGGGACTTAAGACATAAAGAGGAGAAGGGGATTTTGCAAGAAATCAGGAAAAAATCTGTGAGCTGGTGTAGGAGTGTACCCAGGATATGTCTTTGGTGAAGGGCAGTTCCCTTGTTTTCCTAGGATTTTCACTGTGCAGTCCCATAGATACCACACAGGCAGCACTGTCATGAGAAAGTCAGCTAAGAATATGGCAAGCAAAAGGAAAGAAACACAAAACAAAAAGTGTTCTTACCAGGTAAGAAAGGGTATGCTTGACAGAATGTAACACAGTTGTTGGGCTAACTGGGCAGTCAAGCTAGAGATGCAGTCTGTGATGCCTTATTTTCCAATGAGTGTTTTCTCCTTTTTTTTTTTTTTTTTAGTTGAGCTGTCATTGAGAAGATTTTGATTAGTTAGTCATCAAACTTATTTACAGTATTCTATGTCTGTAGTTAATTTATGAGTAGTTTTTGGCACACTTCAAACTGCTGAAATGGCTGTGCAGTGTATACGGTGTATTTCTGTTTCCTGAATGAGAGAAATGAGATTTCCACTGCAAATATTTTTTGTACAGCTTCAAAATTTGCTTTTCCTGAGTATTTAAAAATATTTTTAATACTGTTTCCATGAGCACTCCTGTTTCTGTGAACACAAAGTCAGCATGGTTGAAATGAAGAGTTTAAAATTTTAAAGGAAAAATAAAGCTCTTCTTTTTTAGTGCAATCATCCAGTTTGACCTGAAAGTCACTTTAATCCTAGTTCTAAAGTTTCATAGGGAAGTACACAGCCACAGGCACGTTCACACATTACTTGTGTTCATGGAAGCATTAACTGAGTTTCCAAAGTCCTGTCTCAGCACATGCTACACGCAGTGGGAAGAATTCTTTAAAAGTCTCTCTCACTGTTGGATCCTCGGTCCTTGTGGTTTCACGTCAAGACAAAGAAGGGACTACCTAAACTTCAGGTGGATAAGCAGTTATGGCAATGACACTGTAATGCAAGAATAATTTCCTCAGACCAGAGGAAACAAAGCAGTGTTGGGGCTGACTACAACATTACAGTTTTTCAAATTGTGGGAAGAAGGACTATGCAGTGGTTGTCAAATTTCTGAAAGTGGAAACACCTTCCCTATACCATAAATAATGCTACCAGCAAGAAATAGACCCTAAACATTTCTGAATAACACAAAGACAGGACCAACAACTTCACCTTCAGCAGAGAAGTCTCTTAAAAATATGCAGCAAAACACCACCCTACAGCTCTTTCATTAAAGATAGTTTTTCTGAAATGCCTCTGACAGATATCCCCATCCAGCTAAACCCAAACTGCCCCTGTGGCAGAATGGGGTGGATATGCTGGATGGAGATCAGATTAAATCAATTTTCTGTCATGCTCTTGTCAGTCACTGTGCGTCCTGAAACCGAAAGAAACCTGCAGCAGGGGAGTCCAGCATTTCAGTGAACTAAACCAGTGTCTCCCTTGGCTGGTTGCTAGCAGTGGTCAAGACTGTCTTTCTCTCGGGCCAGTTCATTTGGGTCTTGGCATTTGTCTGACTCTGTAAGTGATGAACTAGACCAAAAGGATCTAAAGTTCAGGCCCAGCTTGGCTAGATTTTTAGAGATTTTACAACTGAATTTTTTAATTTTACTTGTGCAACATTTCCAAGAAATACTTTACTATACATATATGTATTTAGCATAGCTGTCTGTCAATTTTCATGGCGAAAAAGTATTTGGAAACTGGAGAATAGTAATAGTAGAGTTGTTTTTAAAGGAATCACCCTACACCATTCTAGGCCAAACCCCTTTATTAAAGTTTTATGAAAATCCTCCCTGTTTTTTACATTCCAGTTGAGTCTATTAGCTTTTCAGGTTTTGATGATCTAGCAGGTATAAGCACTTCTCACATTAAATGCAGTGTTGACAAAGGAAATTCACTAGCAAAGGTTTCATTAACTGGGGATTATACTGAAACCTTTTCCCAGAATTGCCAATAAATGGAGCCCTAATCAAAAATTTGGCTTTAAATTCAGGTGCAACTAATATAATTCTGTGTTTGGTTTAAAACTACCTGTGGTTATTTTCTCATTTTTGCAATATTCAGCATTATACCATCTGAACTCTCAAACAGCATTGTTCCTATGGTGAAAAAGCAAACTTAAATCTCACATATGAATGAAGCTTGAGTTTAACTTCGGCTTCCAATGAGTGCTGTGGAAAAAGAGCCCATTCCTGCAAAGCAGGAGAATTAACAAGTTCCCTCAAGTGACACTGTAGGTATTGGACACGCTGTCCAGCCAGAGCTTGTTCCTGGAGTGAAGGTCCTGAGTTGGCACATCCACAGAGTGTCAGCACAGCTCAGGGGTGAGGAGGTGCCTTGTCTGTGTTGGTCAGAGTTTCTGGTACGTCACGGCTGTGAGGGTGCCTTTGGTGCCTGCGGGTTTGCAGCTCCCCGCAACACTCAAACACGGGGGCCTGGGACAATCCAGCACCAAGGCAGGCAATAGGAGTTTTGCTATTGATGCAAGCAGTTTGGCAGTCTTGCTGACCTCAGTATAAAATAGTGTAATACCCTCCCCCAGGTCTCTCTTCCAGCATTGAAGCTATCTGGCAAAATCTCCTGTTTCTCTTTCTCCAGGTATCTGAAGAGGCTACAGCATCTTCTGGCTTCATCAGTCAAGAAAATCTGCAAATTGACAGACCCTTTAGGTGTCTGCTGGAGTCTTTTTAAGTTTGCTTGTGCACTACAGTGGCCTTTTTCACTTTGTTTCTGGGAAGAAAATGTTCCAATGACAGATTAAGGAATTGAAGGGAGGCATTTGGGGCCCCGTCACTCTGCTGCAGACCCTGATGCCTGCCCAAGGAGGAGAACCATGTTCTGGAAAGGCAATAGGAGCATGATCTAACTCTCCTAAACTCAGTGGGAATCTCTCCAAGGATCTAATAGGTTTAGGGTTTATAACACAGTCGGTTAAGATGAAGTTTTTGAAACTACCTGAGGGAGCTGAGTATAGTTTTCTACTAAAATTAATAGAAATTGGATATTTAAATTCCTTAGATGTCTTTGAAAGCCTTACCTCTAAGTAACATATAAAGATCTACTGTAACTTCCATTGCACCTAATTTACAATTTATAGTTAAGATTATGCAAAGTTTGCAGTTTGTTTTAAAATGCAGTTCATTTATTTACAGCTCCCTGACCTAAGCCACTGTTTAGTGTTCTATGAGAAGAAACCAAATATTTCGTAGTAGTCACAATTGATGTTTAATCTGAGTTAAGAAGAATATCATATCTCATGAGAAGAACTAAGACACAATCATAACTCTGAAGTCGTTTCAGTTTTGTTTTTGAAAAAGAGTTTGAACTCATATCACCCCCAGCCTCCTTAATGGTTTTACATAAACAATGAACTGCCTCAGGAAAATCACCAGTGGCTGTTCTGTCAACAGAGAGCTTCATTCTCTCTCCCAGATTAGAGTGGTCTGGAGCTATCAGCAGGTGATCTGACAGAGTAAATCTGAAACAAATTGCTGTTGCTATAATCTTTCCATGACATGAGGTGCTGCAGAGTAGAAAAACCAAGTATTGTTGCATAACTAAACTGGCTTGGCTGGTGGTTCATTAGAGTGTATTGAAAAGCGTTAGGTTCTCTGCAAATCCTGTCTTATCTATCTATTGATCTATTTGTAAAAATTTGGTTGTATATTTCTTCACCCCAGAATAATGTAAGAGAAATCATCTCTCACTGACTTCTGATTTTAAAGTTGATCCACAGGTGTAAAATGAAGTCATCTGAAGATTACATTTTTGTTCAGGTTTGAGAAATGTGACAAACTTTGTGGGGTTGGTTGGTTGGGTTTTTTTTCCTAGGGCTACTATTTTGATTGAGCTCAAAATACTATTGGAAAATATTGTTAGTCATACTGCAGCGTAGTAACATGGTAAATGTGATACTCAAATGTTTGAATTCCTGGAAAGGCTGTAGCTGAGGTGGCTGGCAGAGAATTGCTAATTTCCTTGGTATTGGTGGAGACTCTTGGTTTGGTAAGCAGGAAGAAGCTCTACCTTACTCCTAGACTTCACTGGAGAGTTGTGGTTCAGATGCCATGGCTGTTGGCATATCTGGGACTGGACACTGAAGATTGATTGGCTCCATCTCAGGAAACCCCCAAGCACTGCTGGGTTTCATTTTTCTTTTCTTAAGGAAAGAGCGTTGTTTCTTTCATTTCGAAGAAAGCATCACTTTGTCCTAAATTTAAGCTGCCGAGGGAAGTGCCACCAAGGCAGATCCCAGCACCGTAAGGCAGCACCGTGCTCTGGCTGGGGGCAAAAGAGGGAGTGATGGGAGGGGTGGTGGGTTTCTGCCCTCTCCACAAAAATACTCTGCAGAGGGTGTCATCCTTGAGGGTCCTTTTCTCCTCTTCTTGGTACCTGTCCTCTTCTCTTTCCCCTTTGAGTGCACACGTACCTACATGGCTGACAAACTAGTTGAATTGGTTTGGATTTTTCCATTCTGTTGGAGGAAATGCCACCAGTGGGAGAGAGGGTTTCCCTCTTACATTTTGTATGATATCAAAAGGAGCTGTATGAATTAGATTGATGTTTTTCTCCTAGCAAAACAAATGAGTTGAAATATTTTAAAGCCTAACTGCATCAAAGGATGAAAATTAAAATATCCCTTCAGGAATTCAGGTTGCTGAAAAAGTCAGATCCAGCTCAGACACAAGTATGTTTTATATTAAAACCTAAGCAACCAGCCAGTATAATATTTCCTGAAATTTCACCCATCATGCTACTGGTTTCTGCAGGGAGATAAACATAACCTTCCCTTGCTATGTCTCAGGGAAAGTAAGTAGTATAGTTAAGACTATACATTGTATAGTATGCTTGTCATGTCACAAGTTCCTAATTAGAGAGGCTTAGGGAGCTGGCAAGTTTTCAGACTTCATTAAACATGCTGGAATGCCCCAAGGAAAAAAAATGTTGAGGGACATCCTCAAATTATATGGCTACAGACTGTCCTGTGTCCTTGGACCACAGGACTGTAGAATGGTATCTCAAGGGGGACAGAGAAAGTAGCACATTGCTACATGGACTGAGACTCAGAGCTGTCAGGAGTGTGGCTGAAGGAGCTGCAGCGTGGCTCTAGGTTCACTCTCCTGCTTGCCGAAGGTGGTGAAAAGCAGGAGAATTGTTTATCAGTAGACAAACCTGCTGGATCTGGGAAAATGGAGTATTGGAGAGCAGCCTCACCACACAGTGAGTGAAAGAGTGAAATGTGGTCTTTCTGAAGATACTTCCTCTCTCAAGGGCTTTTGTCCACTCTGCTGGGTGTGGATTGTATGTCTGCCTCTGCTCCTGGCTTGAGGGTATCAGCTGGTCACTGGAACATAATGACAACAAAGGGAGGAGAATCTCCTCCATCCTAGCCCTCAGTTGGCAGAGGAGTACATGTAAACATGAATTTCCCTCCACCTTGACAAATTCTCCAAATGCTAAACCCCAGTGGCGTTTTGATTGGGATCTCTTTTAATTGTTCCTATTGAAGCTGTTGCATTTGTAATGCAATAATTACAGAACCTAACGGTGGTGATCATCAGTCAGGTCAAGTCACTAGAGGTCTCCCCTTTCCCAGCTCTTTGTCCCAACAACTGATCTTGAAGCTAGGGCTTTGATGGTTTCTTTCTTCAATGGTGCCTTTTTTAAATGGCCAATTCATTACCTCATGCAATGAAAATGTCAAGTGCAGCTTGAGGAGGACAGACAGGAGGACCGTAACCCTGGATAATGTAGAGCCTGATAGAAACAGAGCTAGAACAACTTTCCCATACCCCACGCTTTTTCACCAGGAGTGATGAGAGGTGAGGCAGCAGCTGCACCAGGTTATCTGTGCTGTGCCGGGACTAACCTGAGGTGTGCTCTGAGACATTCTAGTTGGTCGGATCCTGTAGAGCGGTCCAGCCAGGGATTGGTCATGTTCAGGAGTGAAACTATGCAGATTTAGATTAGGAGCTGAATGTCATTTTGACTATAACAAGAGAATTCAGAAGTTTGGCTATTAGTTAGACAAACTATTGCTTTATATTAATTTTATTTTGTTAAAGTACTAGAAAGGACTACATTTTCAGTTGAAAAACATGAGCTGAAACTGAGATAATCCAGTTAACACCTATTTCACAGAACTGCCACCCACCAAGAGTTTTACTGAACAAGATCAAGAATCAATTTTTCAGTGCACACATTAACTGTAATGGCAGGTTCTTAGCAATTTTACTCTCTTTCAGTGATTACTTAACTTTGATCGCACACTGAATGCCCTGAAAATCTCAGATGTGGCTCAACCATCTGGCATTCTGTTATACATTTTAAAAGGTGTATTTAAGACCTTCTGTGGCTGGAATAACACTTCTATGGAGCTAGTACTCTCATCTGTGTTCCAAATCCATCACATTATTTTCTTATGAGGCCAGAGCTACCATCACTAATTAGGCCTTTTATTTTGTTTTACTAGATTATCTGGTTTTTAACTTTAAGATCTCCTTGGCCAAAAAACAACTTGGATGAAGTTATCTGAGTAAATCCATGCCAGCTCTCAAGCAAAACTAGCATAGTTGATTTAAAATTACCCCCATTCCAAAATGTCAAAAGCAAAGTTTTCCTTCTTTCCCAGGAGCCATGAACACCAGTTTGAATGCTGAAAACCAGACCTCATCATAGCTGTGCTTTGCTCTTAAAGAAAACTGTTACATTGTGAATGTTTGATTACATGCAATTTCCAGACTTTGATGTTGTGTTAGGATGATGTGATCTTGCAGGGAGCACAAGGAGAACATGATGTTTGGTTTCCTCCTTCTGTATATGCGTGAAAAGGTAGATATTAGTCTAAATCAATGCCTTTGCATTCTCATATCCTCACATTTTAGAGAAATATATATGTTTCTTGGTGTACTCTGTGAAGGAGACAAGTGAAAATACAAATGTAAATACGAAAATAATGAGCTAGAAAAACACACATACAGGAGGAACATAACAGGGTGAAAACATAAAGTTACAGTACATAGTGAGTTACAAGACTTTTTTATTCTATCCTGGATGTTATTAACAGCAGCAGGTGAAGTTCAGCAGGTTTGAGAATTGCATTTGGCTCAGCTTGTTCTGACTTCCCTGCAATCTCCTTAAAACAATGAAGAGAATCTTTATGTCAGGTTTCTTGTAAAATTTCTTCATCATTATCTGCTTAGGCCTGAATCGATGGTCACCGCATCCTCCCTCCTGGGTTTAGAATTTCTCCACCAGAATTTCATTTTATACTTTCACACCAGAGAGTATGAAAGATTCTTTGAAGAGGTATCTCAAATACTAGCATATAAACATTAGAATTTTTATATCACAGCTGCATGTTTTCTGATATTCTCACCACTGAAGGTGCCTGCTGGAGGTCACTTCCACACTTCTGGTGGAATATCCACTATACACGTGGTGGGGAAGATGGGGCACCCACTGAGCTTGCCTGTTGCTCTGATCTGGATCCTCTTTGCTTTGGAACTCTTCTGGAGGCAACAGAGAAGATACAGATCTAGTTCTTCTCTCTGATTCTCTTTGAGAATCCTTTTTTTGGCAGTGTTTATCTTGACCTGACATTCCCCGCTGATGCTGAGCACTGACTGGATCCTGAGGGTGCTTTGAAATGACAATTCCTACAATATTTTAAAATTCTAAGCATGGATTAGCACTGTTAACATTTTTATTTTGTGGTTTTGAGCAAAAGCAACAGTGCCTGCTTTGCTTTGTACTGTGCTTCTTGCTGTTCAAGTGGCATAAATTTTGCCACCAACCGAGTTGTCAGGATAAGGCTGAGTTGAGACCCCAGCTCAGACTCAAGCAGTGATGTTGACTGCACAGAAGCCAAGCTTTCTATGTTGTCCATTGAAAAGTGCTTTTGTGCATGCCTGGGACCTTGATTGCAGCCACCAGGAACTCTCTGCTCCAAAATGAGCTGCATTTTCTGAGTGTTGGTGCCACCTGTCCTGGAGGGTTGTTGGAGCCTACTGAACAATTACCTCAGATTTTGGAAGGATTAAGAATTTTTGGTCCTGGTTTGCACACTGTAGGAAACAGCCTGAATCCTCTTCACCCTTTCCTCAAACTCTAGTTTTTGAATTTACAAACTTGCTCATGGCAGAGAAATAAAAATAAATTCTTTGAAAGATTTTTTCCATGCGCAGTGTAGCTGAACAGTACCATGAACCATAGCTCAACCACCTGTTGGGGGTTGAGGAGGT
>VYZQ01031151.1:0-12492 GCA_013400655.1 Mystacornis crossleyi | reverse complement strand
GTTGCGGCACTTCCATCAGTGCATGCTGCAACAGTTGCGATGTCTGGTTCAGGCCTTTCTGACCCTGTCAACACCTCTGGTATAGCTACACCTTCATCCTCATCACGCGTTGACTGGCATTCCACCTCCAGAGCCTCATACATACCGTACAGAGGCACCTGGGAGAGTGAGGTGGGCAGGGAGGGATTTCATCTGCTGCCCAAGCAAGGTTTTCCCTTTTTATCCATTTACTCCTTTCTTTGGAGCTACTGCTTTCTGCCTGCTGCGGGGAGGATACAGGAGTTCCTTGATCATGTGTTTTTTCCTGGCAGTGGTTCCTGTCTTAGGGAGGCAGGTTCCACCAGTCTGTCTCCTTCTCCGACTCCCTGATGCTCCTTAACCATCCTGCTTCCTCTCTTTAGCTGTGCCACCAGGCTGAGCAGATCATCCACCTGGTCACACAGCTGTTGTTTGTTCTGCTGTCCAGTACCAGTGACGATGGTGGAACCTAACTGAGAGTGTCCTGGAATCACCATGACTGGTCCTCTCCGTGCTCCCACTCAGTTGGCAGAACCAGTTAAAAAGTTAAACAGGATGTTGGAAATTGTTAGCGAAGGGCTAAAGCAAACAAATGACAATTCTGCTTGAAGTGGGCCTTTGCATTGGCTGGTGTATGGCAGAGCAGGAGCTTCAGGCAGAGTCAAGAGAAGCTGCAGAGTGAAGTGTTTGGCCTTTGCCGGTATCATTTTCAGAAGGTAGAGATAGTGAAGGGCCATGGAAGAAGGGGCTTCTGATATTGCATCCAGGTTTTAGACCTTACAACCATTTTCAAGTACAGGTTACCAATCCGGCCAATGACAAATGGCAGAACCGGGTCAAATGCTGAAATACTCGTTAATGTTAAGGCAACAGGCACATGAGTAGTCAGCATTTCCTGAGAAGCACCCAGTGGGGTGTGTTGCATACCCATACAGTTTTATATGGTTCTACCTATGCTATTACAGTGGCTAATTTGTTTTTCATGGGAACATATGAGTTTTCTTCAGCTCAACACCTTTTTTACCTGGGAGCCATTCTTACATAACTACAGCTTTTTCAGGTTTCTGTGATGCAGGCTGGTTTCCTTCGGATGCAGATTCACGTCCTTTATTCAGGCAAGGCCATCTTAACACTCTCTAGGTGTGGTTTCTGATAGCCCTAATATAGGGGCTGATATAGATTCGGTCCTAAAAATTTGTCTCCCCTTGTAAAATTATACAGAATTGTACATACAGGCATTGACTTCTAACTGGTGTCAGTACGCTCATGGCAGTACTGGTGGTGAGAGTTTGACTTTATGGGTGCTTCCAGGCTATGAGACTGGATTCTTTAAGGGCAGGGCAGGCAGAGGAAGCTTGCAGAGGCGTAAGAGTCCATGGCTGTAGCTGTGGCTTGTTAGCATGAAGGCTTTACCTACATGGGAGACACCCAAAGACGATGGCTGACCCCCTCCACGGGTGGTGCTCTGCCTGTGATGGCCCCAGCACAGGCTCCTCCTGGGTATAATTTAAGGGGAGGTGGCTTAGTGTGGAGTAGGGATCACTGCCAACACTGGGTGAATCAGGCTCCCCTGTTTTGGGTGTGGGCCACGCTGTACCACAGGATGAGTCCTGCCATGTTTTGTGCAGTTGTGAATCAAGATCCTGGATCCAAAGGTTGATGCAGGGCTCCTCGGCACAGTGCTGAGCACTGGTTCATATACTTTTTATGTACGGTATAAATGCACCTCTCAGCTATATTTCAACATAAATAATACCCTGTTATTAAGGTTTCAGGTTACAAAGCTTTATAACTGTTACAGAGAGGTTGGCTTTCGTAGGCTGGTCACATGTTACTAAATTAATGAACTGTTATGTTGGGGTTGGGTTCTATAGTGGATGAGTTCTAAGTTAATTAACTCGATGCGTGCTGATGTATGGGCGTAATACCACGATATAACCACTAGGTGTGGGGGGGTAATATAAAAAAAACGATTGAGAGAACTTTCTAGAACTTTACCTCAGGGGTAATGATATCATCCCGAACCTGGACTGGTGAACAAGCCAACCAAAGGGATGGACTTATCAACAGACATGCCCATTTTCAGCTCAGCTGATACTCTTTACTCCTGGTAAAGATGTGGCCCAGGCTCCTCTGTTCCTGGAAATGTGTAACCCAGCCCAACTCTCCAGATCTGCAGAGCAGGGCTGACCTCGGTCAGGGCTCCTCAGTCTTGCCTGAACCACTATGCTGTTCTCCCACCTAGAGCACACCTGGAGGGAGATGTGGAGGCCAGGACGGCACTGGCTGCCAGGGGAAGCTGCCGTGTCTCAGCTGGCATCAGAGCTCTTGCATGGCTGGGCAGGGAGGCGGGTGCTGGGCAAGCCCCTGCCTGCTGGAGAGGGAAGGGCTGTACTCCCAACACAGCAGCTGCTGGCACAGAACGCAGGAGTTGAAATCCTTCCCCACCCAGAAAACCAGGTTACGGTGGCCTGGGTTCTGCTTTTGCAAAGGCTGATTTGGCAATAGGTGAAACAACAACACCCTGTGGCACTGAACCCCACAGATCAGAACTCAGTCCTTCAGCAAAGGAGGACCAGGTTGGAGAACATATTTAAACAATATGGGCATACAGGAGTCCATGGCAGCTGCTGGGATGCACTCCTGGATGCGGGGAGAGCTGGCAGGTGTCAGAGAGAGGCTACTCCCAATGCCCTGTGGATGGTGGTGGTGATCCTGGGGCCTGAACATCATTCCTGTCTTCAGGAACAGCAAAGAGGAGGATGAAAGCTGTGGGACAGCCAGCCTCACCACAAACCTTGGGAAGGTGATGAGACAAACAGACCTGGAAACCATTCCGAACATACAAACATACAAAGAACAAGAAGGTGCTTAGGAGTACTCAGCATGGATTTACTAAGGGAAAAGCAAACTTAATGCACTAGCTCAAAGTGGGGCTCAGGGGATCACGATCAGCACCATGATGTCCAGCTGGAGACCAGATCCTACTGGTGCACTCCAGGGGTTGATGCTGGGGCCAGTACTGTGTAATGGCTTTGCTAATGACCAGGACAACAGAGACTTCAGCCGTTTGCAGGTGATACAAACCCATGAGAGCAGCTGACAGAGCAGAGGGTTGTGCTGGCATTCAGGGGGACTTGGACAGCCTGGAGTAATGGTCCAAACATGAAGTTCATGAAGTACAGCAACTGCTGGAAAACAACCTGGCAGAAAAGTTGTTCCTGGGGAAAAGCTGTTTCCCCCTGGATTTCCCCGGAATCCTGGGAAAAACGAGTTCACTCCTGCAGCGGTGACCATCAGCCTTCTGCGCTGCATCAGGCAGAGCTGCTGGGACATCTCCCAGCAGGTGGAGGAGATGACCCTTCTTTTGGCTCAGCCCTGGCAAGACACATCTGGGTGCTGAGTCCAGTCCTGAACTCCCAAGTATGACTGACATGGGAACACTGAAGGGCCATGGAGATGATTAACAGCTTGAAGCACCCGTCATATGAGCAGAGGCTGAGAGAGCTGGGACTGCTCTGCCTGAAGAAGAGAAAGCCAAGGGGGACCTTAGTCATATGGATAAATATTCAGTGGATGGAGGGAGTAAAGAAGAAAGAGCCCAGTGACAGTCAGTGGTACCCAGTGACAAGACAAGAGCCAGCTGGGAAGAACTGAGACATGTGAAATTCCGTTTTAACATAGGACAAAACTTCTTTCACTGTTTAGGTGATCAAACACCTGGGCAGGTCACCCAGAGAGACTGGAGAGCCTCCATCCCAGGGATACTCAAAACCCAGCTGGCTGTGGCCCTGTGCCAGCTGCCCTGCTCTAAGCAGGAGTGTGGGCTGGACAGTCCCAACCTGACACTCTCCGTTTAGCTTCTCTTTTTCAGTCTGATAGTCACCAGGCTGTTCCTGTGATAGGGTAACATCCCCTGCTGGCAATTCCACAGCAGTCCCATGCAAGATAATTAAGCCAGGTGTAAAATGGTCCATACTGTGGAAGCTTGGAAGATAGGGGAAGCTCAAGTATGCAGCAAACTCCAACAGCAGAGCCAGCCAAGGATTGTTGGTAAGAACAGCCAAGGATTGTTGTGGCTGGAAACGGGGCTATAGGAGGCAGGGAAGCTATGTCTGAGACAAATGTCCTTGTTCTGGCTCCTGGAGATAAGCACAACACAGTCAAGAAACTTATCTCTAGGACAGGAAAAACTTATCTATAAAAACATACCCCCATAAGGCCTGGGTGTCTCCCCAGGACACCCTATCAGCTGGGTCAGTGCTGGAGCCAGGACTGGTGATCTCTTTTTCTTTCTTCCTTTCTTACTCTCTCCCCCTCTTTAAATCCATCTCTCTCTCTCTATCCCCCCATCACCCCACCTTTCACCCCACTCCTTTATCCAAACCCCACTGCTGTGTGCTTAGGTCAGGGACTAACATATCAATTTCCATGCCAAGTGTGTAATTTACTAAAAAAACTTTGTGAGGTTTTGTGGACCCACTGACTTCTGTCATTCCTTTCGACCACGAGCATCTACAAATCTTGGGTGCTCCCTTCCCCTTAAGGCTGGGACATTACATGTACCATGAGTGAAAATTATGTGACTAAACACCTTGTTCCCAACATTAGTCAAGTTACAGTTGCACTAGTATTTGTGTCTTTAATTAGCCTAACAGGACTTTTCAGCTGTGAATAATTATTTTATGTCCTCTATAGAATTAAACTAACTGTAGCACACAGGCAGACCTCAAACCTCTTCACACTGTATATGCATTCTCACTCATGGTTCTTTTAAACAGAAAATTATATTTGGAATCATCAGTCCTGGCAATCTATCCAACACCTTTATTTCCAGTTTCATTGTTCATTTCTGATACAAAAGTTAAACTTCCACAAATAGTTCTTCAGAACAAAAAACCTCAACGATTTATACATAAACAATTACATGCAGCATTTATAATGTGCAGTACAAAATGTACAGTGTTTAGAGGAGATGCTCACTGCCTTACCATGCCAAGATTTAAACAAGGGTTATATAGACTAGTGCTGATGGTTACATTTCACAGACAGCTGTAGGCACTGCCTTGAAGCACAGAAAAGACAGTTCTGAATAGCTGTACTTGGCTCATCCTCAGGCCTCAACTCCTCATTTCAGGTCTGGAGAAAAACCTTGATCCTTCTCCATATTCATAGAACAGTTCTGAATTCATCAAAAATGAAGCTTGGCACGTGTGCTTCAACAACCTGAGGGACACAGGAAGGCACAGTTAGGCATTTGCATTGTCCATTTGTCGTCCGTTCATCCGTTGCCAAGCGTGTCTGACCTCTGACTCGAGCACACACTCTTGACCTGAGCCACCCCGGCATCAGGACGTGCTCCGGGAGGTGCTCCTGGACGTGCACACAGCGAGGAAGGAGCAGCACAGCCCGGGCTGTGAGGAGGTGCCAGGAGCACAGGACTGTGCAGGACTGGAGGAGTGCTGCTGCCCTCTCTGCTGTGTCCGCACAGCACCAGGCTGGAGTGGGAGCTGGACAGGCATCAGCTACAGCTGCAGGACTGACACAGGGACCTTCTACCACACTGCACTGTGGGCTGGAAAGAGGAGACTGGAAGAATCTCACTCTCTTCATTGTGAGTATTAGTTGGGAAACAGCTTATTCAAGGACCACTGAGGTACAGCCTATATATACAGCAAACAGGATTATGACTTACTTTTAATACTATGTATAAACAATATATAATCTTCAAATGTAGTTGTATTTAAACCTGAAATAAAGTCTCTCTTCAAGCACAGACTTTTAGCACTTCCCCTGCATGTGAGACAAGGAAGCTGCCTGGGAAATCAGGCTTTGGCAGGAAGTGAAGGGAAGACTGGATACACTGTTTCACGAAAATTGAGACTTGTTAATTAGCTTTTTGCCCTGTGTTTTGAATACTGCTAAGTTTAGTATTGGAAACATCTTGAACTTCTATTTTATTTCTTTCCCTCCCAACAGCCCCCAGCAATGTACCCTGAAGATTAAATTTAACAGACTTGTTTGAAATTGGCACAAAGCTGAAATCCTTTATTAGTATTCATTTATTTATTCCTGTGGTAATGGGACTGATCTCTATGAATCAGGGCTGCTTCTGCATCAGCAGGGCCCTGACCTGTTATTTATTATGTTGGCTCCAGTGTAGTACAAATGGAAGGTGTGGCCAGTGTCTCCCTGGCCAGATCCCTTCATTGGCTGTAGTGGAGTGGGACCACACATTCCCTGTTCTTTTTTCCAGAGAAAATGGTTGAGGTGTTTAGGAGCATAGTTAGAGACAGAGAATTCTTTCTTACCTTTCTTGGTAACTTGGTGTAGCGAATGTAATCTTCCAGGAACATAAGGGCACCCACTACATCAGCAGGCATTTCAGGAATCTTCTGGCTAAAATTAAACCACCATGGAGATCACACTTTTACTAACTGACCAGTTACTTGGATTAAATTACCTGAAAATGCCAGCCTTCAAATAACACCATTCCCACTAGGTGCCGTGTGATTCCATTAGAAATAGAAATAGTGTTTTAATCTTGTATTTAGTAAAATGTATTGTTGTTATTGTGTAATGCAATCATGGAATGGTTAGGGACCTTAAAGATCATGTAGTCCCAATGCCCCTGTCACAGACAGGGACAATTCCCACTGGATAAGGTTGTTCATGGCCCCATCCAACCTGGCCTTGAAAACCTCCAGGCATAGAGCATCTACAGTTTCTCTGTGAAACCTGTTCCAGTGCCTCACCACCCTCATGGGAAAGAATTTCCCCCTAACATTAATCTCAATCTCCCCTCTTTTAGTTTAAAATCACTTTCCCTTTTCTTGTCCCTCTCTGCCCACATAAAAAGACCCTCTCCATCTTTTTTATAAGGTCCCTTCAAGTACTGAAAGACTGCCAATGTCAGCTATACTCTGCTAGAAAAAAATACTGACAAAGCAGTGATAATACTACTGAAGCCCTCTTCAGAGAGGTGATACTTGGGTACAAAGTAAAACATGGATACCTTGTGCACTGCTCCATTGTTGAACGAATAAACTGACCAATCAGAGCCAAAAACTGTTCTGTGTATCTTGAGTGAAACTGTTTCAACAGAGTAAGGAGCCCCAGAACCAAAGGAAGCCAGTCAATTTGATCAGCTGGCCGCTTGCACACCACTCCTGCACAGAAAATAACCCAAAACAACACAGGTTTGTAAAACAGAACATATTCTTATAGCACTTACGTAATATACACTTCATGATTTTTTTGCTCTGTCTCCCCTTCTGCTTGCCCACAAATGAAAATTCAAAACTAATCTAACAACTGCATGTCTTTCATGGTAAATGGCTTAATGATATTAACTGAAGCATAGGATAGAATGAGAAACCCCGGAGTTTGGATTCTGTTTCCTTCCCCATTGTATTTGGCCTAAATAGTATAACAAAACTGTCTGAATGTGATGGACTAAAGTCAGGAACTGTGTATTTTCTATGCAGGTAATTCTACTATCTTCTCTACACACAATTTCACATAGGTTTTAGATTTAGACAAACAGAAACTTATACATCACCTAAATTTCTGTTGTACTGAAGTTTCGGAAACTGGGAAATGAGGAATAGGAAGTTGACGGTGGGAAAATATGGCAGACGTTTTGTTGTTATGTAGATCTGAGGGGAAATTAAAAAAAAAAGTAGTACAGGTCTTCTATATATTATTTTTTTCTCAGTTAATTAAAAAATAGAAAAAAGCAAACTGCACCAAGCACCGCCTGACCTTATTTAATGGATTGTGAATGCCAGCAGCTTCCAGATAAGCTGTGATTTCATACAAAAGAGTGTTGTCTTCTTTAGGATAAGGCAGTGATGGGTTCTGATAATGTGCTTCAATGTCAGCCAGTATTGCTCTAAAAGGAAAATACATTTTTTATGTTAAATAATTTTTTAAATTATCCCCAAATAAACCTTACACGATGCCACATGTCATATTAATGTAAAAATTTCAAAGATACAAAACCTGTAAATGGTTACAATCAAGAGTAAAACACCTTTTCCGGAGTATCTTTATACAAACATCATATTTGATTCAGAATCAGAACCACACATATTCTGTTCCTTCTTCTCATCTAAATATGACTTCAAAACCAGGTACAACCAAATGCTATTAGAAACTGCATGTTCAAACTAATTACTTGCCAAGTATTTATTTTTAATGTTTTTGTTGGGTTAAAATTCAAATACTGATCAACAACATGCATGAAATTAGATTCCACATTTTGCTGTAATTTAGATTTTAAGGATTGCTGAGCTGATAACAATTACATCACAGTGATACACACAGCTCTTCAGCACATTTTGCTTCTTACTTATTGAGATTTTCCAAAGCAGCAGCCAAATGCTTGGAGTCAAACCTGCAGGAATAATTTAATTCATTGGTAATCTGTCGTCTTAAAATCTGCATCTGACCAACCTGTTGAAACAAACACAAAAAGGGTGGTGTGTTAAACTGAATGCAATAAAGGAAGAGTGAAGTCAAAGACTGACGCCAACTGCACAGTGCACTCAGAGCAGAGATGTGGTCGCAGTGCTTGAGGTTTACAGGCAGTTTCTAGTAGAGGTATAGGCCATGTGAAAAGGGCACAAAAAAGGTTAACAGGTACAAAATCCCCGTTACCTTTCTTACACCGGTCAGTGACAATGCCTGTACTCCAGTCCCCACCTCTCCGTACATCTTAGGGTCAGCATGGCAGGAGGAAAAAAGCTCACAGAGGCTCACTGCAGTCAACCTTCCCCTTCCCTGGCCCTTCCTCTTCACTCCAGTAACAAACATTCACAGCACTCTGAAAAACCCTGGTCCCAATATATCATTACAGAGCCAAGATAAAGAGCCCTGGTAATGCGACAGGTTGTTTAAATCTTCAGCACAGTACTATGCCTCCTGTGGGAACAAGGCAAGTCTGGGAAATGCTACTGCTCCAAACTTTATCCTTGGGCATATCATGGTCACAAGATACTGTGAAGAGTCTCAAGAGTTCCTGACACTGAACACGAACTTAGGCTGCCCAGATCAGATCTCTAGTGCCAGACTCTGGTTTTGGTGAGCTATTTCTTATGCATCCCAGTGCTAAGCACTTTGTGGAGTGTGAGGTGCTCATACAAATGAGGCTCAGGAGCTCTTGCAAACCCAGGCCTGCTTCACTTGTGATGCTACACAATTCCAAGTCAATATAATACAACTCTGTAAAATGAACAGAATAAAGTATCACAGAATCACAAAGACTAGAAAAGGCCTCTGAAATCATTGAGTCCAACCTATGACCGAACACCATCTTGTCAGTTAAACCACAGCACTGAGTGCCTTGACCAGTCTGTCCTTCAGGGACAGTGACTCCACACTTCCCCAGACAGCCTGTTTCACTTCTTAACAAACTTTTCTATAAAGAAATTCCTCATGATGTCCAACCTGAACCTCCCCTGGCACAGTTTGAGGCCATGCCCTGTCACTGGTTGCCTGGGAGAAGAGGCCAACCCCCACCTGGCTAGTCTCCTTCCAGGCAGTTGTAGGGAGTGGTAAGGTCCCCCCTGAGCCTCCTCTTCTTCAGACTAAACGCCCCCAGGCCCCTCAGCTGCTCCTCACAGGACTTACACTCTAGACCCTTCACCAGCTCTGCTGCCCTTCTCTGGACATGCTCCAGCATCTCCATGTCCCTCCTGAACTGAAAGGCCAATACAGCCAAAGAGCCTCGAGTGAATTCTGAGTAACAGTAACTCACATGAACCTACCTTCATTATGGAGTCTAAATAAGCTGTCCAGATCTTCTGTGTTTTTGCAATTGCTGCTGAATAAACCTTGTTTGAATTTGCTGAGAAAAGAAGAAGGGTGAGGCATTAAAAAAAGTACAAGTAAGAAGAGAAATGAATGCAAGTGTACAAAGACAATTTCTTCCATCTTAACCAGTAAGCACTTACTTATGATTCCTTTGAGGGGACTGACAGCACTCATAAGTGCTTTTAAGGTATCCTGTACTGCCCTGTCACGCAATATATTTTTCTGAAACATACTGAGGAAATTCTAAATAAAAGAAAGAAATAAGTAAGTAAAATTATCACACATGCACTCTTATGATTAATTTTGATGGCACAGGAACCACATTTTTTAACAGCAGAGAAAGACTATTTCCATAGATGAAGAGTTGAGGAATTCTGTGGTTTCACTTTCTGGAGTTACGTTAATCAGTGTTAGGACAATTAAAAGATCCCCCTTGTCAGTATCTAATACCTATTATGGACAACTATTAATTCAATTTTTCAGGAAGAACTGTCTTAATTGATACTTATTTTCCTTAAATTCTTTCACCAGGCTAGAACTAGGTTCTTCTCAGGAAACAAAACAACTTGGTTTCACAAATAGGTATTAGGGAACCAGTCATTAGATACAATTGACACCTTACTTATATCATGGTAGACCCAATCTAGACTTTGTTGGTATCTAGACAGAAAACCAGAAGTTGACCTGAGATCAACTTAAGGACACACACTGTGTAGACCTTCAGAAAGCATCCCATAACACACAGCCTGGAATTACACAGCAGCATTTACTTATGAGCACCAACTTCCGTAATTTTATCTGTAACTGAAATTCTTACTTTTGGGGCTGAACATGCAGTTTTCAAATGGTTTTGAGTTCAGTTTACCATTTCAGTAATTAACAGATTTTTTAAAAATTTCATTAGAAGTTATTAAACAATAAAAGCATTACAGCCTTGAGAAACTGAAGTTCAAAAATTACCTGCAGCTCCTTTACAATCATGAAACACAGCAGCCTGTCTAAGCCATTGAGACCAAAGATACCCAAAGTATCTTGGATCTCTGAGAAGAGACGACTATTGGTTACTTCCTGATGAGTTTTGATATCATACCAGGTATTCATCTGGTCAACGTAACACGTGATTCTGAGGAAGAAATAAGCAAACAACTACTTCAGAATAAGCTGCAGACAGTTCCTGCGATACTCTCAGTAATGAGCTACCTGTATGCAACAGATGAGAAAGACTCTCCAGGTATCTCAGGTGATGTTTAGTTATTCCTCTCTCCACCACGGTTCTGTCACCCTTCCCTGATTTCTCTCTCCTCCATTTGTTTAACACACTGTTTTCCTTCTTAGACTAAAATCACAACTTTTCTAGACTAATATTTAAACTGTACAGGATGGATTGGGTAAATCTGGTTTTATATAAAGATATGACAGCTAAGGAAAAACTATCTCTTGTATTTTGGTTTGTGTGTGGTGGAATTGGAGCTATCCAATGCACGGTGCCTGTGATACACAGTACTTACTTTGGGTCTGTGATCCTCAGGATTTCTCTGCAAAGCCGACCAATAAATGTTACGGATTCATCCACAGGTGTGAATTTTGGTATAGGAATATGAGTAGACTGGTACATACTTTGCCAGTCTTGAATCTGAAAAGTAAGTTTTAGAGTAATTTGCAGTGTTCCCATTGCACCTTTTTAATTCGCTTAGAAATTTTCCTTTTGTTTGAGTTAAAAGGAGTACACTGTAACACAACATTGTGAATCACACATAGCAGAACACTATAAAGACAGAATAAAGCAAAGAGAAGAATGACTCTTATTCCAAAAGGTATTAAAATATTCTGGTTGGGCTACTCTTCTCATGTACAACTACTGCAGGGGGGATACTGAAATATTTCAGAAGCAGCTGGGGGCAGATGTTTTACACAGTAGTTAGCATATTCAGTTGAAATCACAAGGGTAGGAACAATGGGTCCACATCAGTCACAGGCTCTAGCAGCCAAATATAAAGACATTTATCAGCTTTGTTGTTGTTTTTGGGTTTGAGTAGCACCTTTGTTCTTAAGAAGTTATTGCACTCCTGTTCCACATTGTAGTTAATAATACGAGACACTTCCTCTTGCCATATTTTTAAGCCATATATGTTGACATAATCCTGAATATATTCAAATGATCGATGGAACCCATCCATTGTAGCTGCCATTTCTTTCAGTTTGAGCATGAGTTCGCTTGGCTGGAGATAGAGAACAACAAAAGATAAAACCAAAACTGTGAACAGGTAGAATTAAAAAAAAAAAAGACTTCTAAATACCTTATAGAACAACCTCTAGAGCATTTTCGTATGGTCCAGCCAGATCTGAAAAGCACTGAGAAATCTACCAAAGTTTGGTATCTGAAATAATTCTTACTAAATATTTTTCCTCCTACTTCTAGTATTTATTTTTGCCTTCAGTGGTGCTCTTGATTATCTGGGAGATTTAACAGTCTGGACAGGATCAAAACAAGGAGTCACTCCTTATTTTACCATTGCCTATCTATGTTTACTTGGCTTATGTGACCTGTCAGTCATCACAGACAAAGGCAGAACTGTGAATTAAGACTTGACAGGACTGTTTGGAATAGAATAAAATTATGTTTCTTAATTTTATGTTAAAAGTCAAACAAACAAAACT
>VYZQ01031147.1:22172-39667 GCA_013400655.1 Mystacornis crossleyi | reverse complement strand
TTTGGTTGGTTGGTTGGTTGGGTTTTGTCTTTTGGGAGTTTTCTTTGGTTGGTTTGGGTTTTTTAAAAATTTTTTTTTTCCCCCTAAATGTTACAGCATGTGAAGGATCTGGGAAATGCCATCTGATATTGGCTAGCATCACCCTGTGATGTACTGGCTTTGAGAATAATGCAGTTTAGAACAACTTTCAGTAGGACAGTGAGCTGCTATATTTCAGGAGTGTGACTGTACAGCTGCAGAATTAAGCTGTCCCATAAATTTTGCTATGTTGTCTTGAAGCTCAGCTTTCATCTGCAAAAAAAGCTTGAAAGTTTAAAAAAATATCTTTTTTTGAAGTTTAGGTCCTAAACTGCTCTTTGTTTCATTTTTTGCCTTCTGTGTCTCTTCCAGATCACCTGAGAGGCAACATGCCCTGTGTCCAGCCAGAGCACTGCATCAGTGTGCTGGTGTTCCCTCAGAGGGACAATGTTTATCTTCCTCTTCTTTGACCCAGCCTCTAATTTTCCTGTAACTTGGTAAAATGTGATGTCTTCCAGACCACTGTTCTGTTGTCAAATAAAACTAAAATAGACCAGAAAATCTGGAAGTAACTTGGAGAAGATCTGATAGGATTGTACAAGCCTACTTTTGCATATCCTGTGACTAAAAACCCATCCCAGCCCTTGAAAAAGAACACCTTAGTTTTGCTACAGAGGCAGTATCCAAATATCCCTGTGCGTTTGAGCTGTGTGTTCGGATTCAGCAATCAAAACATTGCTGTACATATATCATTAATACACTGCTATTCCACCGTGGATTTTTCTTAGCAGAGCAAATTTTCCTGTATTATGTTGAGTTCCTGGAGAAACCCGGAAAGGTGACTGAAATTTTAAATCTTGAATTGCATCGTAATTCCTTCCTTATGAGACAGTCAGAAAACCCATTCTGCAAAGCTAGATTCCATCTCCTTGCTGTAGATAACAGGAAAAATAAGTTTTTACTGTGTAATCGCAATCCTCTTACAAGGCTGCCTGAATTAGGAATTCTGATAATCGTTAGTAGTATGCTTCCTCAACCCCTGGATTTACAAATCATTTACTTATTCAAGGCTCGTCTGCCTGAGTCAAAACCAACTCATCTGTTGTCCAAGAGAAAAGGATTACAGACTCGGAAATATCTTTTTAATATAATTCTGATATTCTGATTACTGTTTTCCTGGCTTTAATCAAGGTTGAATTATTTCTGACATTATTTGAGATGAGAAAGGACCTGAAAGCTCTTTAAAAATATTAGTAATAAAGGTAAATTCTCACTGTAAGTTGCACTCAAAAATTAAAGTCATGTAACTTAGTGTGCCTCCAGTGAGAATCTGTCTCATTAATATTAATCTCCAGACTCTAATGAGAACACTAGGCTTCTGTGTAATGCTAAAAGGGCACAGGTGTGACAGTTTTAGAGAAGGTGGAAGCCCTAAATCCCACAGGCTATTAAACATAAATCATGCTACCTAATTATTAGGCAATTTCTTGCCAGGTTATTGAAAGGGATAAGTTTTTCAGTGTTTATCTGTGAAAACTAAATGCCCACAGAAGACTATTTATCATATCTGGAACAACATATCCTTGAATTTCCCTGTAACAGAAAAATATGATGGAGAGGAATCTCTGACCTGACTGCTTTATCAATATGCTAATTTATACTCTATGCCGAAGAATTCCATGGAAAGTCATCTTTTCTTCTTTTTTCTCCGTGGATTCCTGATCTCCTGGGATGCTCTGTTTGTGTCACAGTGATGCTGGGTTGGCAGCATTGAAACTGCAACTGTTGAATCTCAGATGGTTAAAATGAAATGCATCAATTACAAGTGCTTTGGTAGAGGGCACCCATGCGAAGGAAATTACAGGAGAAATCAGATGCTTATATTTGGGAAAAAACCCAGCTATATATTTGCAGTTAACAAACAATAGACTGTTTTTAGCTAAAATTTTCTTTTCCAAGCAGCTTTTCTTTCCAGCGCTGTGTATCAAGGTGTTAAGAAAATTAAAGGTTTGAAGCTTTGCTGTGTTCTCCACAGCTTAAGCATCCATCAGTTGGTCTGTGATGGATGCTCAGTAAATAGTGTGGTTTAGTCTCAGGAAGGAAATCTCAGTTCACACTTTCCCTGCTGTGCTCAGGTTTGAGGGGATTAGAAAAAAAAAACAACAACCTAGAGTTTCTTTCTTGGGCAATGTCAGTGACAGCAGCCTTGGTGCACAGAGGGAGTATATTTAATCTGTTTGTGCTCCTAGACTTCGCAGTGATGGATTCCATATAAATAAATAAAAACTCAGGAGATTTTGTGAGGTGCCATTGGAAGGTGATCACAATTTGTCTTTTTGAGAAACCTTGTGGTAGAAACATCCATAAGCTGTATACAAATATGTTGTCCATTCCTCCCTGAAACTGGCTAAAATTTAGAGGAAAGAAAATGAACTTTTAAGGTGTAAATATATTTTTCATTATTCTGCCTGCTAGTGTAGCTGTTGTGTTAATTGGTAATTTTTACTGAGTCCTCTGGTGGTGCAACGTAATAGAGGAGGGACTGTGCTGTGTATGTTAAACTCACAAGTAAAATATGATTTTGTTTTCTTGAACAGAGAATTATTTACATGGTGAACTGTACAGATGGCTTGTAAAAGAAAATTACTCTTCCTTCTTGAAAAACCACTTGATAAATCACAGGCTTCTCTTTCTGTTTTCTTCTGTTTTAATGTCTAGAAAATCCAAAAGTTATGCAAATATGTAGTACTCCAATCACACTAAACACCTGGAAAAACATAAGTACTCTTAACAGATTACCTGCATATGCACTTTTTTTAATTGCTAATATTTTATTTCTAATATTTCTAATATTTATTTCTAATATTTGAAAAACTTCTGAAGTCCTAGGCAATGTTTTTTAATTGGAAATGCGATGTTTTCTGTGCTAAATGCAGTAAATGAATGTTGCACCTTTTCTATTTGACAGAGCCAATCTTTTTGAGTGGTTCACTAAATGCAATATAATAATCTATTGCTTATTACTGTTTTTCTGTAACCGGCAGTGATAATGCACAAAAAAGTCAATTCATAGATTTATTGCTGCTTAAGAGCGGGCTTGAGTTTGATTTGCAAATGGTGAATTGACTGGACTTTCTGGTGGGACAAAGATAGAAATCCTGGCTCCCGATTGTTAATGATCACAAATAATGTTGTGGACTGCCTTGGTGTGTGGAGGTGTTGCTGTTGAGGACATCCTGCACAACTGGTACCCATGTTACTGTGATGTTGGCCTCGGCTGGACAGCGGATGCCCACCAAAGTTGGTCTGTCACTCCCCTCCTCAGCCATCAGGGGAGAGAAAATACAATAAAAGCCTCATGGGTTGAGGTAAGGGCAGTAAGATCACTCACTGATTACTGTAACTGGCAAAAGAGACACCACTTGGGGAAATTAGTTTATTACCAAGTAAATCAGAGAAGGGTAATTAAAAATAAAACCAATTCTTAAAAACATCTTACCCCCACCCCTCTCTTCTTCCCAAGCTCAACTTCACTCCTGATGTTCTGTACCTACCCTGTGCCCTGCAGCAGCACAGGGGCAGGGAATGAGGATTGCAATCAATTCATCTCTGCTGCTCCTTCGTCCTTCCACTCTTCCCCTGCTCCAGCATGGGGTCTGTCCCATGGGCGATAGTCCTCCACAAACTTCTCCAACATGAGTCTTTCCCGTGGGGTGCAGTTCTTCATAAAAGTACTCCAGTGGTGGTCCCCACCATGGGGTCACAGCCTCCTACTGGCATGGGGTCCTTTATGGGATGTAGGTGGCTATGTGCTCCAGGATAGACCTCCGTGGGCTGCAGGGGGACAGCCAGCCTCACCGTGGTCTGCACCATCAGATGCAGGGGAATCTCTACTCCAGTGCCTGGAGTGCCCCCTCTTCTTTCACTGACCTTAGTGTCTGCAGGGCTGTTTCTCTCATTCTTACGTCTTTGTCTGGCTGCAATTGTGCAGGGTTTTTTACCCTTCTTCTTAAATCTGTTATCCCAGAGGTACTACCACCACTGCTGATGGGCTCAGCCTTGGCCAGTGGCAGATGGGTTTTGGAGCCATCTACATAGGTGTTCTACACAGGGGAAGCTTCTGGCAGCTTCTCACAGAAGCTGCCCTTGTCCTGGCCACACAAACCCAATACAGTTACAAAATTCTGCTGTGATTCTCTGTGAGAATGCAGCATGTTTGAATGCTTGTCCTGAAAAATTCAGGGTGGCTCTGACATGCCTTGCTCCAGGACAGCAAAACTTGTAAACATGCACTTGAAACATGACAGTTGTGGCACTGTTGTGCTTCTACCCTGCAGTCTTCAGGTGTTTCAAGGAAAGAGTGATGCTTTCTTAGTCTGTTTGCTGGAGTTCACTGGTACAAAGACACTGCCTTACCTTCATGCAGAGAGTTCTAGGGTAAGGTCTTAAATTTTTCTGAGGTGTGGAGAGCAACTGAAGTTAAAATACAATGCATTGCTAGTTCTTCAGGATTGCTTCCTTATGTTTGCTGGATATCTGTATTCTCAAAGAGAATTTTTATTAGCATGTCATCTGTGGCTACCTCCTCTGTCCTTATTTTCTTGTAGTTTGGCTGATCTTATCCAGATCTGTTAGGAAAACAAAGTGTTTCAATCTCTCCCTGTTGCTGGCTCCTTATTCAGGAGTGTTTTAAACCCATCACTGACTTTGGCAAGAAGATGAAGGTCTCACAGTTACCTTGAGCTTCCTCAGCAGTGATAGGTTGGCTGGGGAGTGCCCAGTGCAGGAAAAGGTTGGCGTGTAGACTGCCTTTAGCACCAGAGATGCCAGTGAATCCAGGTGAGCGAAGGCCCCAGAAGCCAGGCTTTGTACTGTCAGCTGGCCAGAGAGTGCCTTGGGCTTTCCAGCCTTTGGGAGGTGTGACAAACCTCACAGATGTGTCATCGTCCTCCTTGTTCCATCCAGACAGTCTGCATAGGAGCAATTGCTTCACTCCCATGAATCTTCCTGATGAAATAGAGATACGCTGTAGTAAACCCAGCGATTGAGCTGCATCAGATCTTTATTTTATGATGTGGTGAATCTTTATTGATGTGATAATTTTTAGGTCATGATATGAAGCCACCATTGATTGAACTGGTGGTCTTCTTCTTTGCTATCCTGTAAGGGGATTAAATTGTATCATGTATAATGATAGATCATATGGTGTCCCTTCCCTGTCTTACCCCTCCTTGCTTGTCCCTTGTTCAGAGGGGCTGCATGACTTTGATTATCCCTCTGAAAATACAGCAAATTGCAAATTGCGTTCCCAGCCGTCCATTACCACTGAAGTACAACAAAATTTTGGCATCTAAAGGTATGTGCTCTAAAACAGAAAACAGCACTAAATTTAATTATTACTTGTTGAAATTTATTTATTTTTCTTCAGTAAATATTTAATCTTAATGACTTTGTAAACAGCTTGCTGTTTGCATTTGGGGGATAAAAAGAAGAAAGAATCCTCAAGAGAACAGTATCAGATTATTTGTTAAGCAAAAAAGCTTTAATACTTGTTAATAGCATGATTTAGAGTCTTCTGTTATTAGCATAATTGTTTAAAGACGAGTCTTTCCCTTTAAGTAGTGAAAGAAAAAATACATTTTTTTTTAATCCATTCCTTATAAACCAAACAAAAAACCACACCACTTTTCCTGAAGACAAGGCAGTGCCACATCAAAAGAAGGTGGATGGTGAGACAACGTAAGACAATGTTAAAATTTGAAAATAACAATCCAAAAAATGTTGTGCTGACCAAGCTGACGATGCTGAGCCTGGAGATGGGAAGGGTCAGGGGCAATTTTATCACTGTGTATAAATGCCTAAATAGAGAGAATGAGGATAGTGGAGCCCATGAAGTTCCATCTGGACAAAAGAAAAATCTTTTTCTCTTTTAGGTTGACCAGATACTGAAAAAGATTTTGTAAAGTCTCCATCTGTGGAGATACTCAAAAGCTGATGGGGCATGGTCCTGGGCACCCTGCTGTAGGCAACTCTGTCTGAGTAGAGGCAGAGGCTCTCTCTAGTAGTCTTCAATGTTTTTGTGAATTACATTGAAATTCACTGTGTGTAAAAGCTGTGAAATGTCCATATTGTGTAGGATGGGTAATTGTTTAGAAGGTAAGCAGTTGGTTTTCAGCACTTTTTCAGGCTTTCTGCAATGCAGGGACTTGAATGAAGTTAGGTTCTGAGAAAGGTTACTTGCTACAAACTTCTGCATGTGGCACGTCACTGAATTCATACCAGAGTCTTCCCAGTGGAGGAGCATATTATGATATAGAGCATATTGCAGGCTCTGTACAATTTTGTCTAGGCTGGTTGGGTTCTTAAGAATGAGAAGCTCTGGTTTTCCAGTGATTGTGCAGGTTGATCTGAGCTTGGTCTTCTAGATAATATCATGCAGCTGAAAACAGAGATCTATGCTCAGCAAATGGTCAGAGAGCACATCTTCTTTGGGGTTTTTTTGACCCATAATTATATATTCCCCAAATAAGTATTTGGAAGGTTCAAGCTAAGGCTTGAATCAGCTCAAATCTTCCTTTAAATACAAATCATATGCTTAATTCTTAAAGAGCTATATAAATAGTGATTTCAGAGAAATTAGTAGTTCTGTACACATAAGCTTGTTTGCCACTTTTCCAAGATAATTGGTGGTATTTTAATACTGTACTGGTTTTGACTAGGCCAGGATTAAACCACATCAAATACATGTTCCATTTGCCCAAATGAGTTTATTCCTGGGGATTTTTTTTGTTGTTTGTTTTGTTATTTTTTTCTTGTTCCTTTTTTCTTCTGATGAATAGCTAACTACTAACAAAACAACATTCTGTAGCAGAAGCTTATATCAACCTCAATTTTTGTCCAGTTTTGGCTTTTAGTCATCTTGATGTTATCTTCTGCAGTTGTTTTAATGAAAACACAGCACATCCTGTCCAGACTTAAAAAACATGCTCTCAATGAAAGATTTGGTGCAGAATGCTCTTTCTACAGATTTATATCACTGTTTATACTTGTAAACAAATATTTACCTTACAATGAGATTCAATTTGAGAGCTTCCAAACACATATTGTTTTTCAGGCTATATGCAAAATCCAGTAATGGAGAGAGATATAATTTCTAAGTGCTAAAATACATACTAGCATATACAAACCAATAACCAGCACAGTATGATCTGAAGAAATGACTTCCCCTTATACAGTGCATGTTCTTTAAAGAGAGCAACCACTGCTTTCTTGCTCATTGTAATTCACACTGCGTCCAGCACTACTGGAAAACTAATGAAAATGCTGGGAGTATAAGGCTTTATTTTACTGTTGAGAATTCTCAGTGGTTACAATATTATGTTGTGCCTAATTCTCCTGGTACCACATTTTTTTCTAACAGTGATTTCTATTTTCAACCCAGTGATCCATTTCCTGCATTAACCCCCTAAGTACTGGATGTACCATGTAGCACAAAGGAGCTTTCAGAGCAAAATGCTTTTACTAGGTTAATTGTGAATAGGAAAAATCTGCTCAATCAGTTACAAATCTTATAAGCTCAGGCTCAGTGGCATGGAAATCTGGGAAGCAGCGCTTTTTAAGTCTACCTCCAAGAAGATCAAAGTGCAGGAATAAAAGGAGGAGGTGCTGGTTTAATTTTTTCATCTGAAACTGCATGATATGAAGTGATGCAACTGTTGCCATAGTAAAGTTGTAATGAATTGACTACAAGCCAGTCAACACCACTGTGTAATATCCCCTCACCCCCACAAGCAAAGCAGAAGGATGAACACTCGATTGATTTTGTTTTCCGCCTTATAATAAGGAATTATTGGAACAGATTTTAGAACTCTCTTAAAATAATATAATTGCCAGCAGTGAAAAGTCAGCTAATAGTTTTTGGATTTGGGGCATACTGTGTTTCAGATAAAATTCATGTTTTTTCTCAAAATTGTCATTCATGAAGCACCTTCAGTTGCCAACTGTTAGATAAAGGAGTCATCTGCTCAGTTAACTGGGGGAGTATTAAAATGTGGAAATAATACCACTAGAATATTTTAAATGGTATCTTTACACATCTGTTTAAGTTTTGGCAGAATTTACTTTCATCCTTGGCTTGTTACTCAAGTGTAATTTATCATGCGTCTGAAGAATTCCCTTATTTCCCTCTGCCTCACCCAACATACGCGTACATGCAGGGATTGAGAGACCTGGACATATCACGTGTCATGGTCTCTGTTCCTCAGTGTCTAATTTTAGGAGACATCTAGGAGCATGTGGCAATAAAACGTGGTGGTTATAAAATAAAAAATAACTTCTGGTTTATATTATCTGGTTATAACTTCTGGTATTAGTGTTCATATTTGCATGGTTCAGGAGTTCTATTTCGATTATACAGTGGGGTCAGTATCTGAAGTGTTGCTACATTGTTAAAGGCATTAAAACATCAAACAAATCTCAATTCCTGTGACCAGAGCAGCCAGACACGGAGTACAGAGGCTCACTGATATTAAGATCTATTTCTAACAGTGCCCTCTTGCTGTGTAGGAGGTGAGGGATGACAGCCTTATTCAGAGGCCTTCTTTTACTTCATAGATTCTTAATTTCTTCTTGTTGCAGCACTTGAAAACTTTGAGTAACACCTTAGGGGCCAGATGCTGCAGTGTGAGCTTAAACTTCCACCTCCACTTGAGAGAGTCTTGAGTGCCCCACCTGACCTCCAGGTGCTGGTTTCTGTTAGGTCCTGTGTCTGTGTCATGTCTGCTGGTCTCCAGGGTTGTTTAAGATGCACAGTGCATCTCGCATGGCTCTCAGTTTTGTTAAGTAATCTTGCTTCGGGCAACTGATACCCTCGCTAATGCAATTTGCTCTTTCAACTTTTCCAGAGAGGCAGGTGTACTTCAAGGGACTTTATTTTATTTGAAAGGGCTTCATGTGGTTATTTTGGCTGTTGCTTTAGGGAGGGAAGGCAAATTGGATAAGTGTTTCTTGCCCACTGAAGTCAGAGATGCTGATGTTGCTCATAAACTTGTGAAAGAACTATCTCCCTCACGGCTGTATTGCACAGACAGGCTTCTCCATCAGGACTGAAGGCTTGGCAATGTCGGGAGGGCTGACTGTGGCCATTATTTTGTAAAATAGCTGGTGCCTTCTGTGTCTACAACCTGTGTCCTTGTTTGTCCTGAATATCCCGAAAATAGATGACCGATGAACTTCTTTAAAATGAACACCCCAGCAAACCTGTTCCTATCTTATTAGGTATCTGAAAAATCTCAGGTATTCTTCATTTTTGTGGTGAAATTATGCAGCTGTTAAAACTTGCCTGATTTTGTGATAAACTAAGTATCTTAAATCAGCAACAAGCTGAAATCTCTGCCTGCAACTGGTTCCAAGGCCTTGAATTTAACTGGATACTTTAAAGAGAGCGAACTTTAAAAACAGCTTTTGTAGTGCTGTATTTCCCCAACTCCTTTTTTTACTAAATGCCTGCCCTTCCCCCATTATTCTCCCTTCCCTGCCCTTAGTCCTGGCCACTCCCTCGAGTTTTCCCTGTTGGTCCCAATACCCCAACTCTGCCCATGTACNCAAAAGAAGGAATACGTTCATTGCTTCCGATGGACAGACAGGTGTTCAGCTATGTGGGAAGACAAATGCCATCACTCTGAACATCCCCCTTCCTCCTTCTTTGCCCAGCTTTATAAATTGGGCATGAGCTGTATGGTATGGAATATCCCTTGGGTCAGCTCTGTCATCTCCCCACTTCTTGTGCACCCCCAGCCCACTTACTGATAGGGTGGGGTGAGAAGCAGAAAGGTCTTAGCTCCGTGTAAACAGTGCTCAGTATTAAGTAAAACATCCCTATGTGTATCAGCACTCTCTTCAGCCNGCTGACAGCTGCCAGAGCATGAGTGTGGGGCTGCCCGGAAGGGCTATGGGAAGCGGAACAGCCGCTCTCCCCGAGGCAGCCCGGCAGCGCTCTCCGGGAAGCTTTGCGGCTTGCCATGCCACTGCAGAAACTACAAACCGCAACAGGCTTTCTTGGGTTAGAAGAAAACCTAAAAGATGAGAAACAAAAAATAAAGGAAATAAAAGTATTATTTGAAGTGAGCCTGGGAGGAGGGGAGCAGCTGTAGATACTTGTGGCCCATCCCATCATTCGGAGAGTGAAGTGTGACACAGCACTGGTCAGCACGTTACACGGCGATAGCAAAGCCCTAGAGAGTGAATTGCTGCTCCTTGATGTATACAGGAAGGTGCAGATTTGAAAATTTAACAAATAAGCAGTGTACCTCACTATCTTTGGCAAACTGGGAAACAAAATTTCAGGGATATAGAGAGGAATGAGTAGACCAGAGAGCCTTTGGTGGTCAAAGAGCATGTGTCTGAGTGGAGAGAACAGGAGAAACCAAGGTGAGTCCAAAGAGACAGGTGGCCTGGTCACAGTGGTGGGGCTAGGATCCCCTACAGCATCATGTAGAAATGGATAGGAGTAAGGAACAACTACATCTGTCAGAGGTAAGACTTATTCTTGCAGCCTGTTATATCTAAAAAGGTTTTTTATGAAGCTGTACACACACAGATAAGGTTTCTGCTGTGAAAGTATGTGAATACACTTGAAAAAATGGTCAACCTGAGTGTGTGCCATTTCAGTTCAATTCATTTGATGCAAAATAACTTTTCCTTATTTTTTCTCGACCTCTTAATTAGAGACATCAAAGCTGTGGTTACTCAGGTGTCCCCTTTCTCCACTAGCTGATGTTTTCCTGCATTCTCTGAAAGATGTTGGAGTGCTGCAGCGTTCAGTTACTTTTGACAAGGAATGTCGATTCTCCTTATGTCCTCCCTCCTCATGTAAAAATAAGGCTTTGGTAGTCAGCAGTGTCCCTGGGGAGGCCCTGTTCTGCAAAATGTAAAACAAATTGAGGTGATTGGTACTGTTCATCCTGCTGCCCTGTTATCTACTGAACAGCTTTCTTATTAAAGCATTGGGCTGATATGTGTATGCTAGTGAGTTAGGTATTCGAAAAACAGTTGTTGAAGAAGCATCTGTCAGCTAAGTTGCACTGACTTATCACTATTGATTAGCAAGTGCTTATCATTACGTCTATTGACTGCTTTTGTGGACTGGCATTTTTAAGAGATTCTTTTATTTTATGGCATCCTCTGGCTATTATCAGTAAGACAAAGCCGCCTGCATTTCAAATGAGCTCATCCATTATTTTTCTTTGTCTTTTATATTACAGCCATTATCTTAGATCATGTAGATGTAGTAGAAACAATATTTATAGGACACAGTTCAATCTCTATGAAAAGGAAACCTTTCCAGATTCTACCCTATGGAAGGAAAGATTGCTGTTCTTTTAAGGAGATGAAAAGGGAAAAAATAACATGCAAAAAACAAACCGTATGTGTTGCAGAAACAGCATCTTATCTAGTACGTCTTTAAGGAAAAATTTGCACCCTTCATTTGCATAATAAAAATGTAATCAGAGTAGCACCATCAGCATCAATGTTATGTTGGGCCGACTCTGGATCAGAACTGCATACAAAACTTGAGCGTTCATGTAAGTGGTGAAGGCGGTGATGTGGAATATGTGTATTATTACTGGGCTCTATTTGTCTTCATGGTTGAGATTGTATTTTAAAAATCATGGAAGGCCTGTGTTTAAAGAGCCTACTCCCCCCATCCCTGCCAAGCATTTTCTTGGCTCTTTTTCTTAGTATTTCTCTAACTTTTACCGAGAGGGAATACATGGTGTTGCCACTTTCACCATTAAACCTTAATGAATTCAATCCTCATGTTCTAGCCTTGTGTTTGGAGGAAAACCCAAACACTAAAAAAAAGTTTAGATGTCTCTTTCCCATGATTATTGATGAGAGCTGTATTTTTGGTGATAAAAAACAGAGGCGATGCAAAGGGTTGATTCATCAGAAGAAAACAGCAGGAACAAGTCTCTTGAGGATTGCCCACATCTGTAGCTGTTGCAGAGAAAGCAGATCTTGATAAACCCTGTGCACAAGTCAGAGCTTTCTCCAAGCCTAAAAATTACTAATGGGAATCCATTTTGCCCTCTAGAGACAGCCAAAGGTGGAGTGGGCTGACTCACTATTATATAAACATGGCTTTAAATGTGCACAGGCATTTAAAGCCTTCTGCCATATAAATTAGAATTTCAGCTTCCAGGATCACATTTTCATTGAGTATTTTTCATATAAAAATGCAAGTAGCCTAAACCATCCCCTTTTAGACAGTGTTTAGAAAGAAGTGTTATGCTGCTAGAAAGGAAAAGAAATGCCGTTCTTTTCACATAGGCACTTTAGCTCTCCAATGCCTTTATGCATTCACTCTTTCATTCATTATTGCAGGTGACTGTGACTTTTCTTTTTTGAGCTAACTGGCCTGGAGAAGGAGCATGCATTGGTGGGAACTTCAGACAATAGTGGTAAATGTTAAGATATCTGTGTCTCTGATCTGTCTGCATTTACATGAAACTTGGCTAATGGCAATGTAGGCCCTGATCATTGAATGAAGGACTTTGAAATTAGAAATTAGAAAACTACTTTTATCGGGAAAGATGGAAAATGAAATGGATTTTATCTCCTTTATAAAATGTAGTAGTGTCATTAATTCAGAACTTTTATGTGATGGATGAGCCCGCATAATATTATATTGGAAAAACTTGCCAAAGCTTACTGTAAAGTCTCATAAACTCTCCATATGGAGAAATGGTACAATGGAAGCTTTCTCAGGCCAAAGAGTTTAGAATTATATGCCATCTGTGTCTAGGACCACTGACAATCAGTACAGATATAGAACTCAGTTCTAAAATTTTCTCTTTGATTTTACAGATGCTGGGATTTGGCAGAAAATTTTTTTCCAGTCAAATCTCAGCATGTAGGCTAAAAGCTTCTTGCCACCAAAGGAGGTGAAATAGGGGCAGAAAAATGTTGGTAGGCAAGCAGTTCTTTGCCTTGTCTTTCAGGTTTCACTGTCCTGCGATTATTTTAGATGTTTCAGGCTGCCTGGCAATAATAATAGTACTGAAATGTATCTGAATAAAATGAGTTTTTTTTCTTCTTATTTCATTTATTTTCTGTGAATTTTTATTTTCTTCTTTGCATTTGTATTTTCTTTTATTAGTATTCATTTTTCTTTGGTGCTAGTAGTGTAACAACTCCTGGAATAGACTTTAGAGATTGTGAAGTCTCAGAAGATTTCTGAGGTTTGAATAACACCAAAACGTCCAGTAGACCAGAGATGCTCACAAAAAATTTCCTATAAAATATTATATCATAGCTTATTCTTTCCTCTCCAGTGGGCTGTCCAAGAGGTCTCTATGGCTGCGTGCCATTAGTCACTGAAACTACGTGGTAAAATGGTTTTGCTATTGTGTTGGAGAATCCCAAGAAACGAGGACTGAAATTACTTCCACACTTGCCTTGTGTGTCTGTACATAGAAGCAGATGATAATTCTCTGATGTAGGTCCTTGAGAGGGATGTAGTTTTGAGACGGAGAGAACAGTTGCTGTGGGACTGGTGTTTTGGGTTTTCTGCTGTGGTAGACAGACCTGTGAGAGATGGGAAAAGCTGCTGGTGGAGACAGGGAGGGTTCAGCTCTGGTGATAAGAGAAGCTGAAGCAGCATAACAAGAGGAGAGGGAGAAAGCACTTTGCACTGAGTTCATGTTTACAAAACAGAAGTATTTACAAAACCTGCTGTAAAATGGAGATTAAATAATACGTAAGATTTATTTTTTCTTCTACACCAAATTAATTTTGACTTTTACTCAATTTTTAGCTTATTAGTGGCATGACAGTATTAGTAGTTAATGACATCCTTGATTCTTTTGTACAGCCTAGATATTCAATTGTAATACTAAATCAAGTGATTGTGGTATCTTGCCATTCTGGGCTATCAGTGGAAATCTACTGTCAGTGATGGTATGAATGAATATGGGGAACACTCATGAGCGAATGGAGTAAAAATATATTTTACAACAGATGTTACTGTGAAATAAAATATTTTGACTTAAGAAAAAAACACTCCAGGTGTTATTTTAAATTAGTTACTAATACTTAGAAAAAAATACACAACCTTCGAAGACACACTGTCATTGAAAATTGTTTAATGATAATTTTTTGGTCAGCTGTAGTAGCAGTTTTCTTTTAAAAGAAAGCTGTAATGGCAATTTATATATGTATTTAAATACAGTGAGTGTCTCTGACAGAAATGTGAAAGTCAAAAAGATAGGATAGATTGACATAAAAGCAGTGCTAATGAATAATAATATGCATTATGCCATTAATGATAACTTGTCCCTTACAGTGCGGGAAAACAAAGGGGAGGTCACAAGAGAGAAAAGAATGAGCAAAAATGTAACTGTATATACTGGGGTGTCTTCTCTCCCTCCTCCTCAGGCATCCTACCTCTGAAATCCCTTCTCTTGTTAGGAAACTAATTATACAGAGGTTGCCAACCCAGTTCTCTTTCAAGTATTAAAACAGTGGAGCATCTTTGTCAGTCCAACTAGTAATTAGCAGTCACCTAGCTGCAAGGCCAGCACAATCATGTAGGTATTCTGCTCAGAGAGCATTGATTTGAACAAGAGCAGTAGAAAAGTTCACATGAATTCCTGATGAAATTTTTTTAGTTCATCATGTGCCTGATTTCCCCTGTAGTACATTGCTTTTTCTCATGCGCCTGTCTCTATGCTAACTACTGCTTATTTTGCTATCTGCTGTGTAAAGTCATTCACCAAGCTCATGGTTCTGTGAGATGTGCAGTCTTCCCTCCCTCTGGCTGAATGATTGCCACCATTAATAACTCCACTCAGTTCTGGGGACTATTTTGGGTGAAGTAGCCGTGAGCTAGAGGAACGATCAGTCCTTCCTCTGTAAAGAGTTGAATGTGCATTTGGTAGTCCACGTGATGGTAAATAGGTAAGATGCTTTAGTAAACCAGTTCTGGCCAAATCACCACAGTCTAGAAGGCTGCTTCTTGTTTTTAATGCCTTTGGAAAGCCAGAGGTTAATTAACTTCACTCCTCTTGAAAACAGAAAATTTCTGCAGCAGCTACTGACCATATCTTTTATTATTGCATGCTCTGGAATCAGAACTGTGTGTGGTTTATGAAGTCAGCTCTGTTTCAATGGCATAATGAATTTATTGAAATGGAATTTTAAAACTTAGCACTGGAGTGTATTGTTGGCCTTACTAATCATAAATGACTGACATGTTCTGGTGTGTTCCCTTCACTTTCTCAATCCTTATTTCCTCATGGACTGTAACTGGTTAGTAAGATACTCATGCCAAGAAGGACCTTAATCGCTCTCAAGGCCTGGTTGTGTGTTCATGTATGAACACACAATTTCATGTGCCTGAAATCAATGTCAGGATTTCCTCAAAATTCTGTAGCAGACATTCTACAAACATGACCATTCTCTCAATTTGTAGAAAAGAAATGGAGAAAAGGAAAGAGAATTGTATGTGGAAAAAACCCTCCATGAAAAAAAATTATTAAAAAATCAGAGAAATATTCAAATAGTAGCAGGGTTTGTTCTTACAGTTTGTCTGAACTTTCTTTCCCTTTTATTCTAATGTATATATTGTATGGAGATGGCACTTGCTGGTATTGTCTGCTAGAGTACTGAACAAGATGCTGGTAAAGTGAGCACTCTCCTAGAAGTTTGTGGTTCTGCACCCAGCCTTTTCTGAGTCTGCTTATGAAACATCACATGTTCCATTTTTCACTGTTGAGAGAAGTCTGTACTATGCTTTAGAAAGTCGATGTCATTGGAGAAGTGCTTGCAACAGTTTCTGAATTTTCTTTTCAGACAAGACTGGCTCGTGTATTTAATTATTAACTTCTTTAATTATTTATAGGATTGGAACCAAATTTTCATGTCCCTCTGTAAATGATTCTTCAGGATATCAAAGATTTCTCCCTGTGCACCTTGAAGCCTGGACTGCTTCATGGCAACACTTTCTGTTGAAAGCCTGCTTTAGATGGCTGTCTTGTTTAATCCTGATTATCACTGTTTTGTTTCATCCTGTGCAAAACAAGAAGTCATAATTCTCAATGTACATTTTTCAGATCCTCTGGTGGTTTGTTTCAGTGTTTTGGAAAATTGATAAAAATTTTGGAGGACTTTTAGGAGGAGAGAGAGAAAGGCAGCAGGTGATTCAGGTGAGTGCCAGACTTGGCTTGGTGCTATATGACTTTGTATACTTAGATAAACTCTTTTCTGTGTATTGTTATATGTATGTTATTGTTCATGGTGAATGTAGAAGTCAGTTTGATGATTTCTTTTGATCTCAGTTCTGCCCTGGGCTATTCTGTAAGTGGGACAGCATTGCAGCAGTAGCAGTGTCAGGATGCAGAATCTGTGTATGCCAGCAGCCGGAGACAGCCACAGTGCAGGGATAGTTTTCCAGGAGCTTATTTGAAGGACTCCGTATTTCTTGTCCCACTTTCAGTGGATGAATAACAGACAGTTAAAAGAGGATGTATTAGTCACTGGCCATTCTGCTGTCGGGCTAGAAGACATGGAAGTGACCCACTTCCCACTTCTCTAGGTGACATTTATTCTTCAAGAGTGCTGCTTATATTTTATTAAGTTTTACAGATAAATACATGGAGCTTAAAGAATGGTTACCCTACTCCCCTGAGTAGTGTCCTTGTTTTAAAATACCTAAATAAATGAAACATTGTTATTCTATTAGTTGGTTTGGTATTCTGTAGTTATTCTTTGGGATTTAAAATGTGCAGTTTTGCATGTTCATATATGCTGAAGTACATGCTTGTGGTGATTGAAGGCTTTTCTAATGGTGTGGAAAATTTTTGTTTAAACTTTGCCACCCATAAAAATTGGTTTGGTTTACATTCAGAGTTGTTTTCTGTTTCCTGGTGTTCTCTGTGGTTGTGTGGGCTTTGGAGATCAGCTTCATGCCACTAAAATTGTTGGCAGGTATTCAAGCCTTAAAATAATTGCCCATCTGTGTAACTCAGTGAAAAATTAACCATTCAGAAAGAGTAGCTATGACATAATTTGAAGTTTGATTTGACAACGTGTAAGATAACAGAGCAAAGTGAGAGGTAACATAATACACAGTCTATCAAGTAAGATTGTTCATGCATCTCTGAATTAATGATTCACAGAAATGGCAACTTCAAGAATCAAGAGCCAAAAAATTCCAAGCGGAATTTAAAGAAAACTCTGAACATGAAAGAAGATGTAATCAAATGTTTCCTAGCAGAAAGAACTGTACAGAGAGGAATGCAAAATTTGTGTATTTTGGAGGGGTGGGTGGGAGTTGGAAAGGGCTGGAGGAGAAAAGAAAAAGTAATATTTGAGAGAAATAGGAGAGAAAAAGTGTTCTTGCTATCAGTGGGTAGCCAAAGGTTGTGAGAATCAGTTTTTGATAAACTGCTGGTTTTGATCTACGATTAAGGGAATAT
>VYZQ01031147.1:254-18145 GCA_013400655.1 Mystacornis crossleyi | reverse complement strand
AGGAAGCTATGCTGTGGACAGCAGAGATTACAGTGGAACAGTAATGATTGGTTACTGGTTCATGGTTGTTAGGATTGTAGATTCTTAAAATTTTTTTTTTCTTTAATACATTGTGCATGCTAAACTATTTGAGATGTTGCACAAGGTGGAGTGTAAAGATCAAGCAAACTTTTATGTTTTATGTATGAGTTGTTCTGTCATTAACCAGAAATGATATTTGATGAGCAACTCGGACATGCCCTGTGTGGCTAAAACAGGCATCCACACAGTGATTATAACCAAATAAGAGGCTTAGCTTAATATAAAATTTGCTTGCACTCACTTAGCAAAATTATTTTGAGAGTATATGGCTATCTTTGTTTCATTACTTATCTCTGGGGAGCAAGTGATGCTTCTCAGAAATAGTGTTTTGTTTCGGCATCTATGCAAACTACAAAAAAAGGGCAACTTTTGGAGGTCTTCAGCAGCAAAGGTGTCACAGCAATACTGTAACTGCTGTGTTAATTGTGTGAGCTTGGTCCGCTGCTGTTTGAGGTATATTGAATGTATGTGCACAGTAAACAATGAATTTTTGAACTTCTAGAATATGCAAATATTTTAGCAAACTAAGCCACATTTCAATGTAAATTAATTAGAGCTGTAATGTCCCACCACCAAAAATTACCCATGAGTTTCCTTCCACTTGGACAAACAAAATCAATAAATCAGCAAGAAATCTTCATTTGAGAACAAAGGGAGGATAATGTAAATCCTTGGTTGTTGGATTATATAATGCCACTGACAAGCCCTAAGGCCAAATGAAACCCATTTGTAACATTGGGTTATGCTCTCAGCAATGTAACCTGCTAATTTAGCTGTAAACCTGCTTCTTTTCTTGATATACTTAATTTAGAATCATAGAATTAAATAAAATTATAGAATTAGGGTGAGCCTAGATTAGGTGAGGAAAATGTTCTGTTTCATCTCTAAAATAGTCCACATCAGCATATTTCTCTCTGCCTCGTGACCTTCAGCTGGAGACTTTTGCAGGTAATGCCTCTAAGAAGAAATTTGTGTTTCAGAAAGGTCGAGGTGGTGCCTCCACCCCTGAGAGGTCATTAACCCCGTGGTTGCCAGGTTTCTCATGTGACTGCCGGTAAACGTGAACCATTTCTGGCCTCTCATTGTTACTGCCTCCGCTTCAGCCCCCAGCCCCCAGCACGCCAGATGGCTTGGGCAGCGTGTACAGTGAAAGCAAAGTGGATCTGCCACCATCTCCCATCTCTGCAGCAGGAGAGGCTGCTCCTGGGGCTGGCACTCAGTGCCGATATCCAGCAAGGCCAGGATCTCCTCCTGACCCCATCCATGCTTTAGGCCACAAAGTTTCTCTCACCATACAGCAGAAATGCAGTTGTCTTTCTAGGGTTTATGCAGCTCTCCTATCACCTACGTGTCAAAATAGATAATTTTTTACCTTTAATTGTCCTTCATGGACATAGCAAGTCATAGTTTAATTATTAAAGATATCAGGTACAGGGAAAATGAACTGTGTGAAAGGTATTGGATTAAAAAAAATTAAAAAGCCAACTTGTAAAGAGCTTAATATAAATATTATAATGAAAGAATAAAATGTAAGAATGCCATAGGAGAATCTCAGTAGCATAATTCCTACATATAATATTCCATGATAGCAAAATAAAATAATGCCATACAGAAAAGATACGGGGAGCTCCACAGGGAGTAGGAATAGAGACTGTGGAAGTATTTAGATGACTTTTCAGAGGAAATTGCAAGAGAAACTGTTGAGAGAGTAAACTCATTTTGTGAAATTATAATCCAAGACACCATCTGGGAATGTGCACAGTTCCAACTGAGCAAGACGTCTTAGTGGTTTGGTGTGATAAATGCTAACTCATTGTAAAATCCCATTTTCCTGATGCTGTTAATTTATTTCTTCTGTTGAGGGGGAAAAATAGACATAAATATACATAGCTTTATGTCTGAAAAAGAGAGTAGTAAGAGGTGAGAATAAATGAAAATATTTTCAGTACCTTGAATTGCTGAAAGTTCACCATTTTTCAGGAAAACTAATTAGCGTCTTAACTACAGTGCACTGCATGAACTACATTGATTTAAATGTTGGACACAAAGTGCATATTTTCATTTATGTATTTTAAAAGAAGGTGATGAAATTCGGTATGATATGGGATGTCTATAAAATGCCCTTTGCGAAATTGTAATTTTCAATATATTTCTAGTCCAGCATGTATCAGAGGGTCTGAACCAAGTCTTTAAAAACAAGTAGGCCAAGTTTAAATTAACAGTAAGGGAGAAATAAGAGGTTTGCAGATCCTGGCTTTTGGATGCACTTCAACCCCAAGTAAGTTACCATTGCCAAGGCAATTCCTTTTTCTCATGGGTTAGCAAAATGGGAAAAGCTCTGACTTTTTGGATAATAAAAGCTTTAGCAAGCTAACGTGACTATGTTAGTATGCACTAATAGTTATGCAGCATGCAATTTATTTTTCATTAGTACACTGTGCACATAATTTTCAATTTTATTGTTTATAATAAAAGAAAATGCTTAGTGATGGTTACAGGTCCTTTGCATGTGGAGCTCTAATGAGTGTTGTTAATCTAGCTATTTATGTCTTTTAAGCTTGGTTTGTTACGTCAGCAAATAATTTTGGGGAAGAACAGCTGCTGGTTTGTCCCCTTGTGCATACCTGAAGCCACCTCAGAACTTAGCTTGAGGCTTGGTTTATCCCTCGCCAAGAGGTTCTGGGGGCTGGGTGTTCTCTCAGTCTGCCCCTGCTGCCCCAGGGCTGTGAGCACCCGTGCAGAACATGGGGTGAAGAGATGCTCCCTCGTGGGGGAGTTGGGCATGAGTGGATGCGTGGGGCACGGGATTTCTCGCTCCCTTGGTCATGTGTACCCCAAATCCTGTCCCCTATTGGTCACTTTGAGTGTAGCCCGCGGGAGTTCTGTACTTAAGGGGTGTCCACGGGACTCCGGGGGAGTTGTTCTAGAGCTGTTCTAGGGGGCAGTCGCTGTCAGGAGTCCCTGCTGGGCACCGGCCATGTGCGGCCAAGGGGGAATAAAATCTGAAAACATCTATCAAATATCATCTCCTTGATTCTTCCACAGGCCAAGGCTGTCCCTCAGGGAAGGTTGCAGCATCCCCATGGGGGGACTTTGTGATCGTCTTCTTTGTAAAAAAACATCCCGGTCGTACACAAATTCCTTTCAGCAGATGCTTTTATTCATCAGTGATATTTTAAGCAAAACACTGAACAAAATGGATCCCCTCTCAGTTCTGCCTGCTTTTCCTGTTCCCGTGCCCACTGGGCTCTGTCTCTCACCCATTCCTTTCGTGTTTGTCCCACTCTGCCAAGCGTTCCCCAGGGCTCTGAGCTCTGGTGTCCTTCCTGCCTGAGAAGTGCTAGAGGGTTCCCTGATCCTTGGCTTCCGAGCTCACAAAGATGCAGGCAGTCCCTCTTACCCCAGTGCTCCTTGGGGGAGGAGGGGAGGGAGATGGGGAATGTTAACTGTGGCCTGCAGGAGATCATGGGAAATACGGAGCAAGATGCAAAATGGGAAGCTGTCTGGCTTAAGGTTGTTAAGTGTGGCATGCTAGGATTGTAATTGAAAGGTTTTTAATTACCATCTCTGAAGCAAGCACACTGAGTCTGTGAGTGAATACCTTTATATCCTGGGCCAAATTCTCAGTTAGTACCAAGTCACATTGATTTTCCAGGATTGCACTGAATGTTGCTGTGGTTATAGTGGTGTAGATGAGACTATAGAGAAGAGGAGTAAGAAAAAAAAAAACAAAACAACCTTGAAGTTTTGGAAGAATCATATGGACAGTTACGTCTGAATATCTGAAATACAGCATTCCTCTTTTGTTTGATCTTGATTTTCCTTCTAGCGCAACAAGTCCTACTTATCTTCGAAGCTGGCCTTGGGAGGAAAGATGTGGCTTGATTTTTTTTTTAAGAGTAAAAAATTAATAAAAAGTAAAATGACAAAATTACACCTATTCTTCTCTTTTTTCTTTGCTTCACTCTTTGGTAGTGTTGTAATGGTCAAATGAGATTAGTTATAAATTTTGCTTGTCATTATTTTTTTAATATTTCCCTCTTGACTGCTTAAGATCTTTGTGAACAAAAGCTGCAAGGTGCTAGATAATGCACAAATTAAAAAAGAAACCAACAACAACCCCCCCCCCCCCCCCGCTTCTGTGGCGTTTCCGAGCATGAATTGCTTCGACTGCTCNCAGGGGCCAGTCCTGTGTCTCACTTGCATCAAACAAGCTCTTAGGACATTAATATTGTTAATAACAGTTTTTGAATTGCCTGCTAATATGTGGAGATGTATAAACATCAGGAGAGCTGAAGGTGACAAATAATAAATAATGTGCCATCAGGAAATATTTAATTACAGTACAGAATTGAGATAGCAAGCCTTGTGTGCAGGGAGGAGAGGATCAGTAGCAGCAGCTATAATTCATGATAGGTCAAGCCATATATGAAGGAGAAGCTTTCATTTGTAAAAATTTTCAAGCCCAAGGGGAAGCAATTACTGATGAGAAACAAGTTTCTTTCCTGTCAATCTCATCATGAGGGGGTTTTTTTGTTTGTTTTTAAATAAGGGCTGCTGCTGCTTTTTTTTCCCCAGAAACCAACAAAAGGAACATGCAATATAATGTAGGTTGAAGAGGAAATTCACCTGTCAGCTTCATGAACGAATTAGTACTCATTAAACAGACTTAGGTCTCTGAATGTGTTTCTTGCAAAGGGAAGGCTGGATTTAGTTTCTGAGTGCAGCTCTGTCAGTACAGCTGCGAGGTGCTATTAAGCATTACCAGACCAGTAAAAGCCTTTAGGAGCCGTGTTGCCACCAAGGCACCCTCTGAGGTACGACTTTGTCCCATTTTCTTTTGCTGTGCACATGTGTAGCAGTTTGCCCTGTCCCAGTCTCACATTTTGATCTCTGTGATCATCCCAGCTGCGATGGGTGACTCTTTGGGTGTAATAAAACCCAGCATCTGTCTGTCCTTTGACCTGCTCACAGTGTGAAACCTCAGTGCCTGGTCACTCCTTCCTTGTGCCCCTGAGGGACTTACTCCATGTCATGGTCCTGCCTCAGGGAAGGAGACAGAGTCTGGTAGGGCTGGCTATAGAGGCAAGTAAATATTTGCTAACTTTCTTGGGGAAAAAAATACTTGCAGAACTTCTGTTTTGTTTGGTGTGAAAGTGTTTCTGATAGTCTTTTATATGAGATCAAAGAACAAAAAAGCACCTTTTCAAGATACTAGTGCTACCTTGTGTCTTTGCCGTAATTAATTTATTAGTTTTTATCTCACTAAAAGACTCTCCAGCAGTTCTGTGCTTTTATGAAACTCGTGCTTATGTATATATCTTTGTAAAAGAACTACATAAATAAGATAAATTTAGCTGCTGCGGGGCTGTTCTGTGCAGAATTTTCTTTATAATTTTTAACAACATTCTAGAAGGCATTGGGTCCAACTCATTCTCCTTTACAGGAAAGATCAGTTTCAATTTGAACAGCTGATAGGTGAAGGTGTGGATCTCATAAGAAAATTTAACAGGGCATTATTACTAGGAATGTGAAGAAGTAGCCAAACGATTTAGTGTGCAACCAGCTGTTTAAAGCCACTTTGTTAACCTTGTGACTTCAAGAGGGTGATGACATGCTAGCTAAAAAAATAATAAAATAAAGAAAGAAGCTCCAAGGTAAATCTCAAACCAGAATTTCAGAGGAATTGAATAGGAACTGTTTTAAAGACTGAAAATTATGGGCATGTGGACCTTAATTTATGTGAATTTAAAAGCCATATGGAGAAGAGCCAACACAGAGACGTCATGCTTCAGAAATCAGTGTAGTTCCCTGATGGTCTCTGCAAGTGTATGCAAGGGAAGTCTCTCATTAAAGGCTCTCAAAGACATTAAATTCCCATGAAGGAGGAGAATGATCCATTGATTGAAAGATAAAACAGAAAAGCTGTGTTAGTTGGCTCAGCTGTAGGAGAGAGGGCATGAGTGAAGTCCAGTATAGGTGCAAGCAGCACAACATGGTCATACATGATACAGGAAGAGCTATACATACTGTGGTCATTAATGCTGGATCCAGTTCAGTGCAGAGAAATCTTAAATGATGCACAAGAGAGGGGAACACATCAAAACCTCAGAAGCAGAAATAGAAATCATTGCTAAAGGAATTGGAAAACAGAGCAGGAAATATCAGCACCAGTTTGTAGATCAGTGGTGCTCTCACTTTGGACACTTCTTCCCTCTCTATTCATAAAGGCGTGGTAGATCTGAATTAGGTATCTAGAAGAAGGATTGAGATTATGGAGCAGTTTACATTCTAGAGAATACCCACCTTAGGACTCTCCAAGCTGGATAAATCAAGTGTGAAGAAATGTGTTTTTAAGCTGAGTTTTGTCAGCATTTACCACAGATACTTTTCGTGGATTGAAAATATAATAATTTAACATGCTTCTTTAAACAAACAAACAAGCCCCCATCTCTAAAGAGTTTAGATATGATTTTAAAGTAAATTTTCAAGAGTTGTACAATTGTTAAGCAGTCTTGTTTCAGACTCCTGGATCTTTAGCTGCTATTCTCACAGGATATGCCACAGTTCTTCTGCTGAGGGAACTGCACAAATATAATGCATATTTTAAGAATATGAAAACTGAACCAAGCACAGACGGTGTTAAAGTGTAGTCGCTGCATGCGTACATTGAGCTTCCAGTAGTGTCTGGAAGTATCAAAAGTCCACCTTGCATCCTGGCAATTTGGTGGGATGCCTTATTTTGTGTGAATTCTTGGCCTTGGATAAAGTGCTGTTTATATTAAAGTTTACCCTTTAGTCAGAGACGAGCACAACAGAAAAGTTAAGGAGCTATTTTTGCTAGAGTTGCGTTTGATGTTGGATTGCATGGCACACAGGGCACTGATAGGAGGGCGAAGGAGAAGTGCGGAGGGTTCTTCTAAGCAAAGCACTTTCAACTTCCTCACCTTTATTATAGTTATGGACAAAACAAATGAAAGCTTGCTCATTTTGTTGTTTTCTGGCTTTGCCTGGACTCTTATAGGAGATTTCTGTTTGAGTAAAAGTATAGTCTTCTCTTTGTTGCTGCTTCATGTTTGGTTTTGTTCCATCAGGATGTTTGTTTAACAACCTGCTCCACTGGCTGCTATCCAGGTAAATGCTTGCATCTAGCGAATAGCAAAGCCATTTTCCCTTTAAGAATTAATATATGGAAGGTTGTGGGGATACAGATGGAGGAATTTAAATAATTGCATACCATTTAAACACACATGGACAATGGATGTGGTGTGGAAGATGGAGAGCAAAGGGCAGCTGCATCAAATGGAGGACATTTTGAGGGCTGGCTGAAGACCAGGACATTCGCAGGCTCAGATGCAGACCTGGAGAAGGTATATGTGGACATAGTGGAAGGAGGTATATAGGCACATCTGGGTTCTACCAGCCTCTTTGATCCTTCCTTCTACCAAAGAAAGCTATTTTGTGATGAGGAGAGTATCAGACGTTTAATGTTCACCATTAAGTCCCAGCTTTTTTGCTTCAGTGTCTGCAGTAAAAGCCTGTTAAATCAAAATTCTGCTCCTATTTCAGCGTGGCTGGAAATGAAACTTGCTAAAACCTGATGAATAGGCTCTACCAGCTTTCTTTGCTCCATGTTTGATTGATTTGTTTCCTTGCTTGCATAGCCTGTTTAATATCTCAGATACTAATTTCTTTTCTGTGTGTTGACATGCACTCTGCAGCACATCTTCTGGTATTCAGCTATTACACATATGATAAATGAACACTGTAATGTCAGGTATACTGAAAAATCAATGCTGTTAATATGCAAACAAATAGACCTGTAACCTCTCTAAAGGGAAAGCATCGCAGTAAATACAGGAATCAAAACCTTCATGATTTGGTGTTACCTTGTGAAATTTGCATTCAGAATGATAATTCAGGCTAATGGCTTCATGCTCCCGTGGGGCAGCTGAAATAGATTCTGCAATGGCAGAAGAAAAGGGTATAGTAAATAAATGCAATGGGCTGTCAAAGAATATTTCTACATCAAACAAGTCTCTGAACCTTTTTGTGCTTCATAATCTGACCTTTTCTAGCTGCTCTGTTTTTTGCCTGAATCAGATCATGAAATGAAACACATTAGCTACAAAATTTAAAAAAAAACCCACAAAACAACACCACATTTATATAGCCACTAAAAGTGTTAGGATATTGTAGAGAAAAATTCTATTAATTTACAGTAGATTGGTGAGGGTAAAACATCCTTTGATTGCAGTTGCTAGGCAACCCTTTTCTGAGCAGATGTAGGTACCATTCCTGTTTGTTTAACACCAGCCATACTGGAGTCTGGCCACGCAATATGTTACAGCAGCAGCAGCAGGGAATAGCAAAGGAGAACAATTTTAGCTTTGTGGTGCTGAAGCATCTTCCTCTTGCATCCTTCATGCATGAATAATACAAATGAGATTGCATGGAGAAGGCTTGACAGATTGGATAAAATAAGCTTGTATTACTATGTTTTTACCTGTTGATCACAAAAGGCTTTGTTAAAAAAAAAGTCATTATTCCCATTCTGCATGTGTGGAAATGGGACTCAGAAATGTTAGACTTCCCTATCGAAAGCTGCTGTAACTGCACATTAGGCAGCAGCAGGGCTGAAAGCAGACCCCAAGTCTTCTCAGTCCCATACTCAGTGGCCCGTGTAGAATTTGGACAATGTATTTGCCCTCAGAGTAATACACTCTAGCCAGCTATGTAGGATGATTTTGTGGTATTTCTTTTACAGGGAGCACCGCTCATATTCAAAGGATTGTAGCAGTGCTTAGACAGACAATAACCAGAGTGTTTCAAGAAATGTGATCTATGATTCTGTATAAACATGGGTGTAACATATGTTTTTGTCATTTATACTTAACTTCCAGAATGCGCTTACTTATGTTATTTACTTTTACAATTCAAAATTAAGTATATTTTATTCCAGACAAAGAACGAGAGAGCAGTCTGTTTGGATGTCAATTGAAAATGCATGTTCAGGGTGTTAAAGTGTGGTGATTTCCTTCCAGAAGACCTCAGACTTAGAAGGCCAAATGTATGCAAAAACACTTGTTTCAGAAGATCTTTGCCACTGGGAGTGGTGAAAATAACACTCTTGCTACTCTGTTGTGTACCATATGTTGTGATGGCTTTTGGCATGGGCATGTGAATGAGGCAAAGACATAAAAGATGAAAAGGGTTCATCATCCCATCGGATTTTTAAACAACGAATAATTAAACCATAATTTAGAGAATATGAGGTTAAATAACTGCAGTTGTTATTGAGTAAAAGGTAATATCTGTGGTAGTGTTCAGTTTGTCTTTTTTTAGTTTCATAGGTTGTGAGCAGGCTTTTTGTTTTCAACCCCTGGATACAGGAGGGAGGATCTGCCTTTTCTTTTGGGGAAGAGAGTTTGGAGACAGGAGGATTCCCTTAGCCTTAAAGAAAAAATGATCTCTTCAGAAGAAACTGATCTGGGTCTGCTGGTTTGGGCTTGCAGTCTTTACGACATCCTGTATGCAGCTGTGGCTGCTTGTAGGAAAGCTGAGGTGTCCCAGGAGTGGCATAGGCAGGGGATCCTTAGGTATTCTGAACAGTGCCTGTTTCCACAGCCTGCGAGGGAACAGGACAACTGAGCGCTGGGGGAAAGCTAGAGGCAGGAGAAGTCGCCAAAGAGTTTTAGCCACAGGTATTCCAGTTTTGTTTTCTTAATTAATCAGTGCATGGCAAACTTTCGTCCCAACTTTGCTGTCATTTGAGTAATTATTTGTAGTACAGCTGAGGGTCCCCGAGGTGATAAATGTTTTCAGTACCGTGCAAACAAGCTACCTGGGGAGAGCTCTGGGGCTGTGGACAGCCCCATAAAGGAAGTCGGGGCTGCTGCGTGGTGAAAGAAGGGGGGCCTTCTCAGGACTCAAGTCCAATAGGTAGAGAAAACACACACGCCCAGAATTATTATTTGAGTTTCATAATGTTTATTATTATGCTAGCAGTTTTGTTTGTTTGCTTATTTTTTAGAAAAGGTAAACTCTAAAAAAAAAAAGCTTTGCCTTTGAATTCAGATATTTTGAAGTAGACATTTTGTGTTGTGGTGGGTATTTTTAATGCTTATACAGGTCCAGAGGAATGGATTTGACCTCTTAAGTAAGTTTGCACAATAATACCATCTATTTGCTCAGAAGTTAAATGCATGTTCTAAGAAAGAATGAGGTTTCAGTACAGCTGCAGCTTTGACAAAAGAATGTAATTTTATACAGACCCACATAAGGGTGAAAGAATGCTGATTATTAACCTGCCCATCAAGTCATAGTTATGCTTTCCTCAGAACTAACAGTGCAGATGTTTTATAAACATAAATACACAAATATTTATGAAACAGGACTCGCAGTGTATTTCTGTTCATAACAATCTTGACCTCAGTGTTTAACCCTTACAAGAATTCTTCTCGTTTTTTTTGTGTAGTGTAATATCTGTTGTTTGTTTTTTTCCAGTTAATCAGTTCTTCAGGTGGGGTTTAAGTGTTGTACTAATCCCAAATGATGTTAATGACGACGACTTAGATTCCTTTTGCAGGTTGTAAATGCTTTCTTTTTCCTCCCCAGAAGAAAGGTAAGAAGGAGCCTCTGAGGTTGAAGAAATTAATGTGTATTTGAAAATAATTAATAAAAATACACATTTCTATTTATGAGCAATCTTTTCTTAAATTGTCTTTGAATATATTTCAGTCATGAAACTTAAGGGAGTAACTCCATTATTTCCAAGAGGTCCTTTTAGAGCTCAGTTTCTTTCATCCTAACTATCAAAACCTCAAGAAATGAACAGGTATAGTGCCATCAAGAAAACCATCAGCTGTGGAGCACACTTTGATATAGTTTTGGTATGGTGTAAAAGAAATGTTCATACTTCAGTTGCTTGGTATGAATGGCAGTAACTTTCTTTTCAGTTTCGTGGAGCAGAGCAGTACTTGGTCTCAAGGTGTATAGTCTCCCTTCCTTTATACATGTAGTTTACATTAATAATAATGAGTATTACACATGTGGGTTATGATTAGGCCACTTTGAAACGACTTTCAATTATTTCTTAGATGAATTCTTCTTTAGTGTTTTAAATGTGTTGAAAGGTACAGATGACTTCAACCGTGAGAAAAGGAAAGGGATTCTGCAGAAATTGGCTGTTTTCAGTACTTTATTCCAGCTGAGAATTAGATAATATATTAAAAAGACAAAAGCTAATGTTTCCCAGTCTGTAAAAGTCATTACCACTTGACAACTGTTGGAAGACTTGTATGAAATACGTTAGAGGTCTCAGTTCAGTTTCTAGAGCATAGATGTCTTTAAAGTACCACAAATATCCTAGAAATAATGGTATTTTAGCTCTTCTCTTGTGTTTTGAGCAGATGATCTACTTGTTATGGATGTGGAGAGGGAAGCTGAATAATTTTGCTAAACCAGGCATGTCTTTTATCCAATAAGCAGCTAACCTTATATTCTGGGATTCGAAAGAGAAGTGAGGAAGTGCTGAGGCAGCAATTGCGATCATCCAGTTTAATACACAGCAGAGGGAGTGTGACTGTGCTTTAGGAATAAAAGAAGGTGTTAAGTAAGGTGCTCTGCTAATGTACTTTATGTGACAGGAGTGGGTACCTATATCTCTGTCCCTGAAATTGTTCATTTTTTGTTTCAGTGAATGAAAGTTGTTGAAATAATAACTTTTGTGACTGTCAGCTTACTTTCACTAGCCTTATTCATAATGCAAAATATCCTCAGTCTGTGATATTTTATATTTAAAAGATCTGTGGGCATTTTCAAATTGCTTTCATTCAGTTTTCTGTCCATTATGAAAAGTTTTTTTGTAACATCCTGTTTTGTCACTAGTGGCTGTAATTTTCATGTGCTTTGTTTTAAAGTTCTGCTTGTCATTTTTGTTTTCCTGGCTCCTGAATTTGTGACTATAAAACATCTTCCATATAATTTCCTTCTGGTTTTAACTTTTCGCTGATTCTGATGCACAATCCTCCTTTTTGTTGGTTTTTCTCATTTGAATCAGTGTGTGAAAACACACGAGGCAGATGCTACAGTCCCTCTCGTCTAGTGTTTCAACTTTCTATTTATTTCCAGTACCCGGCAATTGGTGTGTTAGCTCTAACTTTTCAAAGGGGATTCCTTCTCCTGGAGCTGTGACTCATTTTCTTTTCACTGTACTGCAGTTTCAGGAGATTCTGAAAAACAGACTTATGTATGAATTTCATACACATCCTACTGAATACTGAAAACAGAGGTGGACATGGATAAAAAAATCAGAGTCCTTGATAGAGGCAAAAGGTGAATGTTGGTTATTTGGCTATAACATGGACAACTGGTGAAGTAGACATTGTTCAAAAGATAGAAGGGAAACAGATTAAAGTGAACAAAATTTTTAAAATCTTTGTTAGGAAAAAAATAGTCTTAGTTGGCCTAAAGCCTGGTCAGATAATTGGAATATAATTTTATAATTTTAAAATTAGATGGTATACTTGACTGCAGCCAAATTTCAGCACCCAAACTGTCTCATCCTGTGAGGTTACCAGAATCTTTTGATGTACTTTGTGGTTAAAAATAATTTTCATTTCTCTCCTGTAGACCAGCATAAAACTCTGTTTCCTTCTTGTTTCTATCGCTTTAGTCTGCGAACCAGTCAACATCACTGGGAGAGAATGATGCCCTCCATACAGTGTGGTCTTGAATACACAGTTAATATTCAAAATTTTGGAACAGTCAGCTAGTCATGACACCAGCCTTTCTTCCTCATTTTCTAGTGGTGATATTTTAGAAAGCCCGTGGACTCCTGGAATACAAGTGGTTTTGGTCATGGTTAAAAACTGATGCTTTTTCTGACTCTGGCCTCTCTTAGCATCAGAAACTAAATGTGTGTGGTTTTTTTTTTAAGTTTTCTGTTTTGCTTGCATTTAAAAAATGCACTAAGTATAAAACTATCTTGATTTGCCACCTGTTATCTATTGTTTGTCAGAAGGAATGACAAATATAGTCATCTAATAACTGCTGAAGTAAGGATCCAGTGCAGCCAGGACCTAAATTGCATTTGTGTACTACAGTGGATAAAAATCTAGAAAAGGAATTGAGTATTGATTTTCCTAATCTGTTTTGGTTTTGTATCAACAGCCAATGCATACACATGCAGTACCCATACCAGAAAAGCTTCTTTTTAGGTATGAACTTTCTTACGTACTTACATATATGTGCACGAAATATGCAATGATCTCACTTCTCTCATTCGCAAATATTTTGCATTGAGTCTACATTTATTTTGATGTAGAGAACCCTAGAGCATTTCCTTAAAGTAATTTCCACTCTTGTTACCATCACCAGGCTATAAAATTGTATCTTAGATTTTGCTAAGTCCCTTACTTAAGTAATAATTTTCTGGTTTAAAGCCTGAATCTCAAGTTCTGCTTTTATTTATGTTTGATTTGCCTCCCTCATGCTGAGTCTGGAGTGGTATATGCAAATGATCTAGGTTTGCTAATGCAGAGATTCATAGGTATCTTTTTTCTCCTCAAAAAAAACCCCCAGAAATTAATGTAAATGTCTATTTACCTGCACCTAAAAGTATTTTCTAAACACCTGTGAAGAAACTAACCAGAAAGCATATGCTCTGGTCAGCAGTTAATATGTTTCTATATTCCCATAGCATATAGACTTCCTATAACCCATGCTGTAGTCATGAGTAACCGTGCCTTTTCAGGAGATTCATTTGGAAACCCCTTGCTTTGATTTTTTTTATTACAGTGGGATCTGTCAGCTCCAGTCAGGTTAGATGCTTTGCTGTGCTTAACTGCTGATGGTGGCAACTTAGGTTTTAAACAATTTCAAAACCATTTCTGCTTGATCTGGAACTTAATGAAAGCTGATGGAAAGTCTGCAAGATGAAAATGGTGTATTGAGAAGAGTAGGTCAGCAGGTCTTTGCAGAGATAGGCTGGCAGTGGGGCGGTGTGCGGAAAGTTAAAGACAAAACACTCCAGGGACTTCTCTGCCTGAAATCTTCTAAAGATCCAAGCTAAGAACAAGCTTCAAGTTCAAGGAACTTTGGATTTGCCTTTAAGTTTTGCAACACAAGCTTATCTTTAATTTTTTATACCACTTCATTGTACTAAGCACATGAGCTAAAACGAGATGCTTGCAGCTGGGTATGATTAGCATATATTTATGCTGCTAATTTAACATTATGCAAATCTTATTCTCTCCTGGTTAGCTCATTGAGCACTGGATGTGAGGTGTCTCTTACCAGAGTGTGAGTCCTCCTTCTGTAATTGTTTCGTACTTTTTCACTTGCAGAAATTAAAATGCTCTGTCTTGTCACACTTTTTACCCTATTTCATTTATATTGTAATTACATGGAAAGAAAGTTTCTAAATGAGAAACACAAACCAGACTGGTAATTATTTGGGAAAAGGAAAAAAAATTCTGTGAAGGGTTCAGATTTATTGCCTCCTTGCAAAGGCTCAGGGGCTTTGATTTTTGGGCCAGACAGACTTGCAAGAATTTTTTTCTTGTTTACAATGAGCTGAAGATGGTGGGGGGCTTATTTTGATCTCATACGTGTGTAAATCAAGAAAACTTTGAAGTTTGTCTTGGGTTAAAACCACTGTGACTCTGAAGAGATTCAAACTCCTGTTGTTTCTGTAAGAGATGCGTGAGGAGCACATGCCTGTGCTGCTGGACCTGTGACCTGAGTCGCCGTGGCTGGTGCCAGAACCACCTCCCGCAGACTGCTGCCTCTCCCTTGCCCTTTCCTTTTCAGCATGTGATTATGTACACATCCGCTTACCAAATGTCTAAAAGGAGCTGAAGCAGCTGCTGAAGCACTGCTGACATTTTTCCTTTCCTTCTATTCTAAAGGGACAAACAGTGACTTTAGTGGAGGGGCTTGTTATGAATTAATGGGGCCATGAGAGCTCCCATTTTAGCCCTGCTCAGAACTCAACCAGCACAATGGACAAAATCACAGGTTTCCCTGATGGATTGTACAGCTCTGGACTCACAAAAAGTCTGGGAGTCTAAGGGATGGCAGTGTTTTGCAGAGGCAAAAAAAAGCACTTTTTTTTTTAGCACAAAACAAAATAACAATCCCGTCTATTTAATAGAAAAAAGCCTGGGAGAAAATGGCCCCATGCTGAGCCCAGCTGTGATTTTGGTGGGGCGGTTAGTGCGGGAGGGCAGGCACTGTTTTTCTGCCAAGACCTTGACTGTGGGCGTTCTCCATCTTCCCAGCTTTTGTTGGTCAGAAATGAAGACCAGCAGGGGATTTCATGAAGTCTGCACGGCTGTGTTGCGGGGGCTTTCTCAGCTAGAGATGTTTTTGTTGGGAATGGTTTTGCTTCAGTTAATGTAGTTGAGCTGATTTGTTACTGCTCTTTTGTCAACAGGTGGTACCCAGACATACGCTATCCATGGTTTTCTTGGTTGGGAGAGACTTTTTTAGCCCTTCAGTGACATCATGGCGATAGTGGTTCACTTTGTGTGATCAGCTTGTGGGGAGAGGAGGGCCACAACCATAAGGACTATTGGCATGTGGGCTTTGGTTTTGAGTAACATCCTCATGGTCAAAGGTAGCCGTAATAAACTATACAGTGTGGGTGTCTTCACCTGGGGCAGGGATTTTAATGTGGAACTGTAAACACCGGGAACATCACTGCTCTCAGGAGGAATTTAGGAGACGTATCTTAGCTGCTGTCATTGCTTTTAAGGTACTGTAGGTTTGCCTGGTTGTAACATTTTCCTTTTTCAACCAGATTTCTTTGGATTAGGCCAGTTTCCTTGACCTGAATGTGTTATTCCTATGCTTTGTATGTTAATGAAATTTATTGAGTATAGTGTCAACAGTGGCATTTTTGTCTGTGTATGTGAGGCAAACACCTGTGAAGTTGGTCAGACTTTGCACGTGCTGTGAGCAAAAGTGACCTGACGGGGAGGCAACAGTTGTGGAAAGAGCCCAGTGTTTAGTGAGGCACTCTGGAACCCTGGGAGATGAAAGGCAGTGCATAAATGTAAAATACTATAATTAGTGAGCAGGATCATTGCCAAAAACCTCTTATTGTTCTCGTTTGCAGGAATGTGTGCTGCTCTCTTAATTTAAAAAGTAATTCAGATAGCTTAATGAGGGCTTACTGGCTCAGTGAGGGAGAACCAGAGCTAAGAGGGACGTTAGAAGCACCTTTTGTTCATTCTTATAAAAAAAGCTCAAATATGAGGGAAACATTGTCTTGTAAAGGACAAGTGGCCTTACAAGGTTTTTTCCTATATTTACTGAGCCCACTTTGCTAAATCCACTTTTCTGGTGTGGTATACCCTTATGCAAAGATCCCCCAACTAACTTGAAATGCTCAAGTATTTTAAAGATCATTGTTTTTATGTTTGTAAATCATAAAACTGGAGTCTGTGCAGCTAGCTGACAATCTAAAATGGAAGTAGTTCAACCCTTGCAGAGAAGCAGGAGTGAGCTGTGTGTGCTAAAGTCAACCTGAAGTATAAAAATGTCATGAGATGTGCATAAGAAATGCAGACTGAAATAACTTCCCCCAAATCTTGGGTTAATTTAATTCTTAGTTTTGGCTTATTTTGTAATTTTGTAGTGGTTTTTGATCTGTTAATGCTGATGAACCTTTGTTGTTTCTGACTTTTACTTTGTTTTACTCTCTAGAAGCTCAGATATTAGGAAAAATGCATGTCTTTGGGACAAAGACAAAATCAAGCACCTTACATTGGTGCAGGAGTATTTCTAACTTCCCTATTTTTGTATATCATCGTCTTCAATGTGGGTTTGGCTGGAAAAACTGGCCCAAGGACTCTGTCTGCTCCTGGCCTCTCCTGTCTGTCCAGCAAGAAATGCTTACAGGTGACAGAGCACTTATCTCATCAGTCCTTATTCTTTGGCTTTAAAGGTGACACATTAGGAAGGTGAGGTAGATATCCCTCTTCTCCTACTGCTCCAGCACCCATAGTTCATCTGAGGAGGAGCACTTTTGCTAATTTTTTGGTAGCTTCAGCTTATATAATTACCTGTAGCCAAATTCTGGTCATAATTAATGTACTTTACAGATATTTGGCCATAGACCTGGAAAGGATAATAAGGCTGTGGTGGCAGCACTTTTACAGGTTGCATTATTTTTCTATCTTTATCTAAATGGGCAAGGTAAAATGTATAAAATTCTTCTTGCATTTAAAGCATCTAAGTCCAATTTCCAAGTTTTAGCTTCTCTTTTGTGGAAGTGAGACCAAAAGAAGACTCAGGAGGGAAAAAAGAGAATAAAATGGCATGCACCTTTCTTTCAACGTTATCTAAACTACACCAAGGTCAGCAGGCCAGAACAGCTGGTATTGCTGTACCTTTCCTGGCATTATTAAATGTTTTGCATACTGTTCATGTACCATCTGTTTAGCTGTTCGGCGATACAATGACCAAAATGAAGAGTAAGGACATTTGCACTGGCATTGTGGCATATAATAGACTGCTGGAAATTCAGAGCAGTTCCTAGTTGGCTGCTTTGAGTAAATCCCTTGTTTATTCTGGTATATGACTCACTTGGACAGTTACTGCCAGCCTTTTGGAAGATTGCATGCCCAGGTTTTTTAGGTGCTGAATGCCCAGCTCATGTATATCCATGATGGATATCTGTCATTGGCTTGCACACAGGCCAGATTTTTAAAGGTCCTTGGATTCCACACAAGTGTTATGCTAAGGCTGCTTTCCCAAAAAACTGAATATCAACAAAAACTCGTATTTTGCAAAACCTGACT
>VYZQ01031144.1:89854-101473 GCA_013400655.1 Mystacornis crossleyi | reverse complement strand
GCTGCCTTCAGGGAAGGTTGCGTTGACCCCACTGCAACAGTGACTCTTCCACTGACAACCCCCTGAGTTACAGGAAAGCAGTGTCTTGGGCAGAGCAAAAGTCGATTTATCTGGGGCTGCAACGCTTTTTGACAGCATAATAAATGTTTCCTTGCCTGTTTTAATGATGCCAATATTTTTTAATTCCTTAATAGAGCTCTGTAAAAAAACCCCAAACCCTTAAATATTCAATTTTCTGAAGCACATCTGGTATGGTCCTAAAACTGAAACACACACTTGGTGAATTTAATTGAAAGACTTGCCTTCTCCAGCAATATGCGCTTTCTGTCTGCAGCAGAAGAAAAGGTGGAAGTCTCTCACAATACAGTATTATCCAGAGACATACAGATCTGACTTATCCTGTCTTCAGTAATATTAGACACATCAGGATGCAGATCGACTACAAAGCATTCCTTAGGACAATTGCTGAGACCAGCAGCTGCTTTTCAGATAGAATATTAAGGTTGTTCCAGACTTACCCTCAGATATACAGTAACTAGTTGCTTCGCACTGCATTGCATGGAGGCACAGAGTTATGTGAGATGCCTGGGAGAGCAATTGAGCAGGGTACAATGCTGGGAATTTAAAAAATCCCTCAGAGATAAGAAGGAGGCTGCACACACATAGAAACAGGCAATTGTGAAATAAATGTCACTATTTTTTGCCAACAGCAAAAGAGTTATCCACAGGGCTGTGGGGAAGGGCTCCGCAGTGCGCAAATGGTAGGATCTGATGGGGGACAGGGTGGTGCAGGGATTGCTGTGAGGCATGGACCCCTCTACCCTTGGGACCGCATGCTCAACTCCCATTAAGCTGAACATTTTGGTGTCTTTTCCATCAGTGCTTTAGGTAAGGTCAGGAGAGCAGTGCCACTTTCCACCTATTGATTCACCATGGCAAGAGCAGTCCCAGAGGTCACCAAATGGTTTCTTTGGGGAAAAGCTAGACCAGCAGATACGTTCCAGGAAGTCAACTTATGCAGTCCAACCACTCCTGTACACCTTGTCCAAGGAAGATCTCCCAACCACATAGTGGGCCTCTGCATCACCACTTTCACTACACTGCTGTGCTCTTCCTATGTTGGACTACTTGCAGCTGCTGGAAGCTTGCCTCCCTCCAGTCCAGGCAGGTAACATGAATTTACAGACTTTGGTGGACAAAAGGCTAGTCCTCATTCACCATTATCAGCTCTAATTGCTGCATTTTTGGTAGCATCAGCAACTGAGACACAAAAAATATGAGAAATGACTTATTTTTGTTGGTTATGTATGGTCCATACCTGCTCATTGACTGACTTCCAAGGGAGGTTTGTGCTGCTTCACAGCCTGCAGTGCTGTGCTGTTTAAAACCAAATTTAAGCCACCACCTTAAAATGCACCCTTTAGTTCTTTGAGATGAACAGTACAATTGAAGCAGATGAATGTGGTGAGGACTGCTTTGAGCAGAGGCTGCACTGTGTGATAACCTACAGTCTCTTCCCCCTTCTGCAGAACAGTGTAGACAGTAAGCTTTACTTATGTGTCTCCCCAGCATCATTTCAGTAGGTCTTGTGCAACAGCATGATGTTATTGTTTTTCAAAATTTCATGTTTAAATTTTAAAACCATGTGGTCACTTATGAAAACAACAGTTCCTTTTATATTATGCCATGATATCTTTCACATTTTCTTTTACACATATGTTGCTTCAAAAACAGCTCAGTACCCAAGCATAAATCAACTGTCAGTATCCATTTAAAGATATCCTACGTGAAACTATCAGGATGTCTGTGGTGCAATATATTTAGACAAAAAACATTTCTATTCTTTAACAATAATCATGTTTGGCACTTCTTTTTTTTTTTTTTTTCCCTTTTCCTCTTTAATCACAAAATGTGGACCATGAGGTGCTTATCTTGTTACTCAGTGCTACACAAAGGTAAATTCTGCATTTCCTCTCCAAGCACCTGGAAGCTGACTAGTCACGTTGCATCCCATGGGGATACTGCAGACAGCCTGCAGGCTGAGACATCTCCTCCAACTTAGGGTGAAGGCCCAGGAGACCTTACCTTGATCATTATAATGTATAGATCTCCTGTGTTAATGATTGGACTGTTATTCTCCACCCCTTTGTTCCATGTTTGTACCACCTCTAGAAATTTCTTTTCAATTGTACCCTCCATTGGCCCCTGCTCCCTAGTCCCGCCTTCTCTATACCCTCATTAGTACCCTGACCCTTGCTCCTCCCCCTGGCCCTCAGCCCATTGGTTCTGTTACTCTGCTTGCCCCATCTTCCCCATATATAAGCCTGTACAATGCCCTCCGTTTCGGTTCTTCGTCCCTGGGCCCTCCTCAATAAACCTCGTTGCTGGAACCCACACGAAGAATCCTTCCTGCCTCCTTGCCACCAGCTGGCGCTCTGCTCTCCTTGTGTGTGTGTGTGCTTGTCCCGCTCTTTCGGGAGTGTGTGTGCCTGCATCCCTCATCTGGCCCCGCTGTGCCAAAGCGGCTTCCCCACAGCTGGGGACCCTTCTGGAAGACTGTGGCACCTCACCACCGCCTCGCGCCATGGCATAGCCCAACCAGGGCTTCAGTTGAAATCAACTAGGGAAAAGCCAAATGAACTAATTACAGCAGAAAATAATAAAGAGGAAGCCCACATCTGTGTTACTTGTAAGGAGGCTGTTTTTGGGAGAGGAAGCTGATGAGCTGAATGAAGAACAGCGTGGCAGTGCAGGCAGCTGCCAAAGGCCTGGCCAGCAGTTGGCAAAGCCCTGTAATGGGAAACAAAATATGAGGAAGGACAGGGACTCTGACTCCAGGTACGCACAATGCAGTGACTGATGGCGACACCCCTATCCTTTCCTGACTGTTAATATTGTAGCTCACCAGCATCATTATATCCCAGTGGTTGGCATGTATACTCCTGGTTTTTATCAGTAAGGTGCCAACACACATCCTCCCTTCCAGGGTCTCCCCACTGAAGAAGAAAGAGTGCAGGAGGACCAGAAATATCTCTTCCACACTTGCACTGATTTATATCTATCCGTTTTGAAACTTGCAGTGATCCACAGGCATAGAGAGAGCCTTCCGTAATGTTGTACTCTGCATCCTCCAGGAAACAGTGCCACAAGTGCCCGCATCAGTCACGATCTTGCTGCAAATGGTCACCCAGCCTGCACCAGGCTGCTGCCTGGCACCAGATGAAGGCAGCAGCGGGTCCATGGGACACCAAGGAAGTGCGGCAGAGAGAAGCTATTCCAATACCAGCTGATCCAAGGCTGGCTGAAAGGGGACAGTAATGAAAATGGGTTGAGACCCAGCCCAAATCACTGTCAGGGACAAACACAGACTAGATGGCACAGCTTGCTGTGGCAGGACCATAATGCTGTGCTATTTCTTCAGCAACGTGAAACCATTAAACCCAAAATAAGAAGAATCTTTACCCTACTTTAGCATGTTTCCACTTTAACGTGTTTCCACGGTTGCATCTTTTTAACTATAAACATTTCATGCTTTAAAGATTCAAGGAATGATCGTGTTACACAGACAGTCTTTTTTTATGGAAACCCCATAAAACACCAATATGTTTAATTCTGCCTAGCTGTCCTGTTGCTACTTTGAAATACCCAGTAATCTCTACTAAACAGTCATCTTCTCTCCCACAGGGCCTAACATAAAAATGGGTCCATCAGAAAAATAAATTACATGTTATCTTTGCAGAAAAAAAATGTTAGTTATGTATCCTTGCAATTGGCTCCATTAGGCTTTTGAACTCCCTCTACCCCATGCTTTCTCCCTGCCTCCCTCTTTCTTTTCAAGAGAAATTTTTAAAGCAGTAAATGGCAGAATTCCAGGAGTTATGTTACTGCCAAAAAATTAATTTAAAAAACAAGTGGGAGGCTGTGAGCTGAAAAAAAGAAAATGAGTGGGAAATGCATTCCCTCTGCATCTGGGACCTTAGATCTAGGCCGTATAACTGATGGCATTTCACCTTGAAAATAGCTCCTCATCCTCTGTCTCTCCTGTCCACCAGACATAGCTGATTGCACTGAGCTTTTCCCTATTTTTTGCTACAAGAGATAAAACTTCACTTCTGCAACTGCAGATTGCTGGTTTGTGTGGAAGTGAGTACTCCTAGGTTTTATGTGTTCCTTGTTTATGGTAGTGAGATTGTGGCTGAGAAGTGATGTGGAAAACTAGCTTTTAAGAAAAAGATTTGGGAAAAAAAAGTAACTGGATGTGTTTACAGAAGGATTGATTCTGCCACTATGTAGTGGAGTGGATACTTTCAACAAAATTACTTCTGTTTATTTTTACTGCCTTTTCCTCACATCCACTAAAAATTAGTGCCTTTCACAGCAGCTCTCTGGGACAAGTCTGAAACAAATAGACAGAAGTTATCCCCAGCCATAGCCTCAGCTGAGCCTGGGAAAGACTCAGCACACCAGGGCAGATGCACTCCACTGACCTCATAGGGTGTCCCTTACATCGTTAGTGACAACTCATTAGGAAGACACTCTGTACCCCTGCTGACCTTCCTGCCTTTTTTCAGTTCTAAAACAATTCATTTCCAACTAAAACAAATGACAGATTTATGGATTTAAGTGAATGGAAAAATGATGCGCTCTGGTTTTTTCTCCTATCATACCATAACATTTTATATGCTTCCTCGACTGTCTTGAGATGGTATCTTCTTGGATCTGTTGGTGTAACCATGATCTTAATCCTGAGCTGTAATGTTTAGCTCAGAAACTGCCATTTAACAGGTTAATTTAAGACCATTTCCCCCCTATTCTTATCACCTTATTTTTATCTACATTGAATGATATCCAGTAGATCCTTCTACAACTCTTTACAGATGTCCCTCATTTTTTCTGGTTTCAGTAATTCAGTTCCATCAGCAAATTTTTTAATGTTGCTTCTCACTGAACATAAAAGGTCCCACCACAGACCACCACTTAATCCACCTGCTGACATCACCCTGCTCCAAGAATTGGCGATTTATTAATACATCCCATTTCTTATCCTTTGTCAATTATTTATCCATTTAAGGATCTTCCATTTCATGTTATATTCCTTAAAGACTTTGGCAAAAAAGTCTGTCAAAAATCTCTGGAAAAATCAGCAGTAATTGGCCAGTGAAACAGCTTTTATCCCTGTGCCTTTATGCCCCTTTCAAAAGTGCTATCATGTTTGTGTGGACGTGCTTCCTTTTACAAAGGCCATGTTGACCCTCCCTAGATTGGAGATTACTTAAACATCCACCAGTTTTATTGAGGGTGCCCCACTGATAAATCTCTCTATGCTCTTGAAAGGCCTTTGAATACATTTAGGTTCAATAAATTAGTCTTTCAAATCCAGAGTTCAGTACAAGGACCAAGGCTGGTATCCTCATGGCAAGGTACTCTTGGTTTAACCTCTTTTGTCCTTCCAGATAAGTCTTCAAATCCTTCCTACCTGTGCCATAGCACTCTAGAACAGAAAGAAGCAATGGCTGGCCAAGAGACAGATCCCAGGTTGTCTAAATGAAAACTCTATCCAGCAACTTGAAGTATGAACAGTAGTATTTACATCATGGCTTCCTTGAGAAATGCATCCTGGAATCAAAACCAAAACCAAGCTGCCAAATTCTGCATTGGTATTTTACAGATAAATCTAAGATGTAGCCTCATATTGCATTACTGCAATAGTATTGCAACAGTCTAATCTCCAGAGCACTTGCAAAGGTTGCAGCACAATGCACTCATTGTAACCTCTTAGCAATACTTAAATGCAGAACAGGAGACCTGGCTTTCTACTTGATCTTCTTGGAGCACAAACAGATGTCTAGATTGACCACAGATGGCCAGCAAACCTTCTCAGAAGTCAAATTTCTGTGTAACAGTTCTTCACATAGCAACAGGCAAATATTTTCCCATCAGTAGAAGAAAGATGAATACAAGATGGATACAAAATGAGAAAGCTGAATCCTGAGTCTACCAAAATGAGGATTTCTTTTGTGAATCTACCTACTAACAAAAAAGTACCAGAGTAGTTTGCTGCCTACAAGGAGACAAATGACTTCAAAAAGCTTATTTGACACTGGCTGAGCTACAGAATTAGAGTAAGATTGAGGTTTTCCAAAGGGTGTGCCTGATGTTCTACTTTTAATGTTTGAGGTCATTGTAGTGATTCAGACCCTTTAGCACTTCTGAAAAACAGATGCTTTTGTAGATAAAAAAATACAGAGAAGTAACATAAATAGTAGACACCCATCTTTTATAAACATTTAAATTCTCTCTATTTTCATGAATTCTCTATGCCACACTTCCTTTCACTCTGTATCTGTCAGGCTGCTTCCCTTTCCCTTGGTGAGCTGAGTCTGTGAGCAGGGAACTGTGCTGCAGACCACAATGTCCTAGCATTTCCAACCTTCGCACCTGAGATCGAGGACATCTCAAAAGCTACAAAGGCCCCCCTCTTCAATTCACTTTCACCCTCAGACTCAAAAGTGACATCTTCATAGTTTCTGGGGAAAGCAGCTGTTCCAGAACATCATTCCCATGAGAGAGACACTGCCTTGTCTGACTCTGCCAAGTCCTTTGAGGATCCTGGAGATTACCACCGAGACATTCAATACAACTTCTTTTTTCACAGAGGGCCAACATAATGAGTAACAAATCATGATGACACTTACTTGGCAACTGGGGTCGCCCAAATGGAGGGCTGCTCCACACAGAGGCTTCCTCCATGCAGCAGTGTTTATTTCTAGGCAAAATGCATACTGCTACCTACGGGCACAGACCTGATGTACAGCACTGATCTCTGGGTAAAAAGGGGCACCAGCAAGCACACCTGGAGGAAATCCTGGGGAATATTTCTGTTGTTGTTGTCCTGAGGCCCTTAGTAGGAGATTCTGGAGGTGACTGTGTCCCAAACACAGAAATTGGGGGAAAAAAAGGAAAAAAGGTCATAGCATCTGGGATGTCTTCAGAGCATTCTTTTTCCATCTGTGTTAGCTTCCTTTCTTGCCCATTACTAACAGCCAGGTGCTAGTTCCAGTTGTGTGAAAGGAACTGGTAGGAAGTCAGGTGTCCTCTATTTTAAGAACATGGTTGGCTAGACATGGCAAAGCATCTTCCTAAATGGAGCACAGTGGGGTTTAGCTAATCCTCCATTTGCTTTTGAAGAGCATTTGGGCTACATTCTGTGCTCCAGCTACTGATTACTGAGTATTTTAAGGGGCAATGATTGCATTACACAGTGTTTTCTGTACACGTGCCCAGACTTACAGTGAAAGAACCCGTTTAAATTACTTTCTTTACCACTCACCCCTTGAATTCTGCATCATTCTTCTTTAAAACAAGTCCATTTATCTCTCGTAACACTAATATAGTAAGGAGGAAAATTAGCTACAGCATAGCTGGTTTTCTTTGAAATTTATTTCAGTGGTACTTACAGTACCTGTACATAAGAAAGCTATAAAATAGGGGATTCACAGGATCTCTAAAAATGTTTCTAGTATATATCAAACCAGTATTGTGGGATGCTTACACTATTTTCTTTTAAGCCACAAAACAAAAAAAAACAAACAAAAAAAAAATAGTGACAAAGAACATATGCAAATTGTGATGTCACCCACATCCATGACACAAAAAATGCTGTCTGTAGCCCTGAAGAACAAATGCCACATACTTTTGTTTTCAGAGCTGGTCTATTCCTGTATAGGAGTGTGCAGAATCCTCAGAACCACAGGACTGAGAAGAAAAAGACAGAGAAGACAGACTGACAGCCCAAAAAAGCTGCAGCAGGATTAGCTCTCTATCCCAAGCACCATAAGACTGAAAAGGAGAAGTGAGTGGTCCTAAAGAGAAGATGACTTGGGATGACTCAAGTTTCATGTTATATGCCTTATTCCCCAGGAAGTTCAACTCAGGCACTGCTACCAGCATGTCTTTAATCCTGTCAGTGATAGTTTTGCCTGCTTACTATTTGCTTTCATAGAAAATGAAGCATGTTACAAATGCTCCCCTCCATGTTTGGTTGCATGAGTTTCATTTTTAGTGCTGTAAGTGCCTCCTGCAGATCCGTGGCATAAGAAGATAGAAGTAGCAATAAGGTGTGGTGTAAGTGCCTTAAAAGTGCTTTCTGTTTATACAGATTTTCATTTTCCTTTGATATTTGCAACCAAGCATCAAAGAGCAGAGAGAAAAACCTCTGCTCCTTGAATTCCCAGCATGTTCCTCCCTGCCTCATTACAGACACTGTTGAAGGACATGATAAAGCTGAGCTGACTTCCTTCAGTCTCATCCATCAGCATATGCACAACTGGAAACAAGCCCTCCTGGAGTAATGTCAGCACTTTCATTGACAGCAAACTTAAACTACACAAGGGCAGAAGGCAAAACACCAGAAAGCCCCATTTGGTGTCCAAGAAACCCTATTGGTATCTGAGAAACCCCTTTGTCTCTCTCTTTCTGCCCCCTTTACCACATGTGATACAGTTGTTAGTAGTTAGTAGTGAACACTGAAAACTCAGTACGCTCTGAAAACTGGACTTGCCCACACATCCATCACAATTCTGACAGTGTTTGCAGGAAAGTTATTTTATGCACTGGAAACATGCAAAAGGTTTGAGAGCTGGGTTAGATCCTCAGGTGGCATTAGTGTTTGAGGGCAGTGGGAAGGCACTGCCGAGCATCAGTTGAGCCCATGACACTGCAACACTTCTCAAACAAGAGAAGCAAAGACCACTGATCTCTTTCCTATACACATACAAATATACAGAAACACTCATGCTTTTAATTTTCACCTGTTTAATACTCCTTAAGAGCAATAGCATCCATCCCATTCAACCCTTCACAGCAAACCAAGTCCCGAGGGAAGAAGGTCTATAGCAGCAGTTTTGACACCAAGTACAGGCTTTTCTTAGCTCAGAAAGCCATGCAAAGATACAGAAGTTGGGATCCCAGAGGCATGGATCTGTAGACCAGCAGTGAGGAACAAGGTAGGAAGAAAGCGAAGCTGAAGGATGCATTTGAGGCTTTGGAGGTTCAGACTAGTCCTTAGGTCAGGTTTTGTCTCTGTAACCCACGGATCCTGGTACAGGATCAAACTGATAACAATTTCACTGCCCTTACCCAGAAGAATTTGTGAGGGGTCCAGGTGTGTAAGGGGCAGATATGGTCTTTTCACCTATGGAGGCTTACTCCCCAGGTTAGCTGGGAACCCCACAGCACCAGAGCCAACCCTGTACCAAGATCTGGAAGAGGACACCATCAGACCCTTCTATGGAATGAGGCAGAAAACTACCCACTGTGAGGCAGATTTTCTTTGGTGTAAAACCTTGATTGTGTTTTACTTAATAGACACTATTTCATTCCAGATGAGATTTCCCCCTTTAGGCTTAATTGAGGTGATATGGTATGATCAACAGAAAGCAGCTGCCTAGATCTTCTTAGAACTCACCACCAGCACACACAATAATCAGCTAGGGCAAAGGTAGGTTGTTTTCTCCTGATATGAACTGATAACTCTGCAAGTTTTTAGCATCAGCTTTGAGAGTCCATGGACAGCCTTGGTCAGATTTCCAAACACTATCATTTGGAGACACACAATGCATTTTTCAGCTGGATGAGGCTGACACCAATGCAAATATAAGCAGAAATTATTACATGTTCATTTGCAACTGTGGCTGTGCTGAATAGTATCTATATGTTGCAGCCAGGAAAATACATATAAAATCAGCATGCAGACACACAGAAAGTAAGTGAAAATGTCAAGAGTACATTTCAAAAAAGTATGCTCTTAGTAGGGAACCAGTGTAACCAATAACTGACTACTGTATTTGGTAAACAAAATGAACCATAAGTGATAAATGGGGAGAAATCTATGATGTAATTGAATCACACTCAAAAGTACTCAGTTTGTTAGTGTAATGCCATCCTTTTTAAGTATGATAGCCATATTCTGTTTATTATAGGTACTGACTGCAAATTTGAATCAGGGACTCTGTTGTGACAAATTATTTCTGACTTTGGGAGATCTAATGAGCTGCAACTGTTTCACTAAAGTCATAGCCACTTGTATGGCAATTCTAAGTCTAGGGTGAGAGGAGTACTTAAACTAGCATGTGAATACTTGTAAACAACCAATCTAGTGCAAATTATGCAGCAAAGTTTGCAGAGGGGCATAATTTGTTTCACAAGTAAAGAAACAACATTTTGTTCTCTCCGTGGCTATTAGAGTTATTATATAAGTCCAAAACCAGTGGTAATGCTTTTTATCATAAAATTACAAAGCAAGAAAAAGGGTTTAGAAACAGTACGGGTCTTAATTGTACAAGCTTACAAGGAAGCTTTTCTTCATCTATAGCTTTAGTTTAAATATCATAGCTCATACAAAGCCCATATTCTCTTTTCCCTTGTCTCCTTCCATTCCTCTCCAACAGATATACCATTGGATAATGCTGTGCTTTCCAGAAGGGCTGAAACACATGGCAAAGTCTTACAAAAGCCATCACTCCACACTGAATTTCAACACTTGGATCATTTACTAGGATGATAATGTGTCAAAGTACCCTGGCAATACTCCAGCACTGTCCTCATAGTCATGAGACTTACAATAGTAGAGTTTCCTCAAACTTCTCTCTTAAGACGGAGCATTAAAAAAGAGATAACTAAAGAGGTAATTTGGGTCAATAAAACAATGTATTGTAGATTCTACCTCATATACAGTAGTGATTTCTTTTAAAGATGTTTCTGCAATTGTTTATCTATAGGTAACCCAATAGGTCTTCTTCACCTTCTCAAGGCCACTCTGTCAGTTCAAAGGAAGACAAAACTGTCTGGATAATTTAAAAAAAAAAAAAAAAAATCAAAAGCTCCATCTACTTGGCAGCTTGTAAAAATACTATCAGTCCTTGTTCTCTGTTAACCTGCATTTCAGCTTGAGAAAACCTTCAATTCCTTTAAAAACTTACAACGTTATTTGTTTCAAATCCAACTATAATGAACATCAGTAACTTCAGTGGAACCAGAAGTTGACCACCAGTTGCTGAGTGTGCACGCTTATCTTCCACATTTGCTGGATTGCAGCTAGATATTGACAGGGTGTTTCCCTTGTAACACTTTTCAACTACATGGATTTTCATAAATCAAGCACCAAGACATTGGAGAGAGCAGTATGACTTACGACAAATGAAAACACCTCTGCATGTGACCAGACTACAGGAGGTAGAAAATTGATGCTAGTTGGTATTAGATGTCAAGGTTTAGTTTGATTCAGGTTGTCTTCCAACATTCAGGTGAAAACAGGTAATATCAAATTTAGGAAAGTGTCTATGTTCCACAACAGCAGCTTAGCAGAGACAAACATTTTGTCTATCTGCATGATAAAAAAATGAGTAAGAAAAAATAATTACTACATGTCATGGGGAAAAAATAAAAGAGGAAAAATCAGAAGTGGGAATGGAAGACTCATCTTCACAGACAGATTAAATATCAGATCGTGGCAGGAATTCTCCTATCCCATCAGGAATCACAAGTGTCTTTTTCTATAAGGTAGTGGATGGTAAATCTTATCAAAGACTTGACAGTGAGTCCCATATGTTTCTATAAGGT